>ML742173.1:36730-62298 GCA_009193465.1 Aspergillus avenaceus | reverse complement strand
AAAAAAAAAAAAAAAAAACAATTTAAAATTACTTATTTTTTATTCTTATTTTTATTTTATTTCAGTTGCCCAGCCACTTGGCAGACTGTTTCTGGTCTAGCGCAGTCGGACTAACAAGATCATCAGGACAAATGTATTCTTCGACTAATCTAGCATCTCATACATACTGCATTGCATCCTATCATTGTCGCAAGTTGATAACTGTACTCGACATCGGCATTCCCATTCGCAACTATAATCATCCCATCCCTTACACCTAAACCCAATAAATCTACCCCCAATTTTTCAAACCCCCTTAAGTGAACCTCGTGAATGGCCTCGCATTCTCTAGTAACCCAACACCGAATAAAGAAACTCTACCTCGGAAACAACCAATGTAAGACCTCGGAAATCCGAAACCCTCTCCGCGGACAAGACGATCACTCCTTAGTATCTGAGTCCTCAATCTGCCGTCTTGAACAGCAAAACCCCCATGCTCGCAATGTGTTGTCAACCTCATCCCACTTCCGCGAGTTGGGTATGTATCCCGATATGATATAGAATTTAATCTAGAATCAACAACTTAAGTAACAAAACTACCGCTTTCCAGGCCCAACACCGAAAGGTCTAGACATGTAAATCACGCCAGTAATTGCCGAGTTGTCACGGTCAACATGATACATGTTCTCGGATAATGGGGTGCGTTAGAGATAACTGAATGTGCTGTATATTCAGCGGATACGTGGGTCGCAGATCATGCGTTAGCAATATGGTATATCACAGATCTGGAGCCGTGACCTTTCCCATTTTTCTTACTCTCTATCAAACCATCCCGGATTCCTTGTGAACCCATCATCCCACGAAAACAAAACATGAAAGAGGCTAAATGATAACCCTACTATATCCGTCCATCGGTAAATATTTCCAGCCCCGTATTTCCCCAATGACATCTAGATAAGGTTCGCCACAATGATTTTGAATTTCATCTGGCAATTCTTAACTTGGGTCGGATGATGTTTGCTATAGGTGAGATACTCTGCCACACGATATAGTGTCAGTCATGAGTCGGCTGGGCCACGGCGTGGGGGCTAAGGAAGGAAGGGTTACTAAATAAACAGTCCATACTCCGGACTCCTGCCCGGGGTCATGGGACATTTTTATTTAGACTGGGTCAAGGGGCTATCTATATCCACTAAGAACAACTGTTTTACTCCGTACTCCAGAGTTACTCCTTTCTGGTATAGACTAGTGAGAGACAAACCCCACAGGGCTAGTCGGTACTTTCCCTCCTGCTGATTAAGACGTAGCGTATTCTTTCGTCGTGTCATATGACGTTCAATAATTTAGCCTAACCATGGCCTCCCACAAACAATATGACATTCTCTCTATGCTACGTATTGGTATCGGTTGCCTTCTTCTCGTTCCATATAGTCCTTCTCGATGAGCCTGTGAGTGCGATATTGTAATTAGTCATCAGGTCACCATAGACATTAGCAGACACGAATCCAAACTTACTTTTCGATATTCTTCTTTATGTCTGCCGGCTCGAGCACTCCTCGGCTCCGTGTAGCCTTGATCACCTCTGCGACTAATTCGGCGTGCGTGATAGTCTTTCGACTCTTCATGATCCGAACAATAGCGGCCTGGGTTTCGTAGTGCCGGTCGGCAGCCACTCGCTCATGGGTTGTTTTGTTCTCTTCCTTGGTCTCTTTCAACTGGATCTGGTTGATCTTGATCCGCCTCTTCGGATCGGAGAATCCTTTGTTGTATGAGAATTCATCCGTTGGGTTAACGTCTTTGCCCTTCGGCTTTTTAGAAAGCACTCTGTACTTGGCGCATGCGAGTGATTGGAGAGTCCGAGTCAGCTCTTGGTCAGCTACATCAGATTAGTTAGCAGTGCCCGAGCGACTTGAATATTGCAGGAAAGAGATTCAACAGCCGGGCATGAATAGAACCAGAACCCAGGTGACAAGGAAACGGGGAAAAAAAAAAAAAAAAAAAAAAAAAAAAAAAAAAAAAAAAAAAAAAAAAAAAAAAAAAAAAAAAAAAGGACATGAAAGAGGGTAATACTGACATAAATTAGTCGCATCCTTGATCTGAAGATAGTTGAGAGTCCCGTCCGTTGGGATATCATTGAACAGCAGTAGCACAATGGCCTGGAAGGAGCTAACAGCCAATTCCTTATCACCTTTGGGAAAACTTGCCCGCAGCTGACAGTGTGCTAGTTGGTGTTTCCAATTAAGCTTGCGCCCTTGATATTTACTGTAGTAAAACTTTTCAAAGTCGCCGACAGCCGTGGTGATTTCAGGCGGTACCCGCACCTGAACATCAGGATAGGTCGGCCATGCAGCTGCCGAAAGCACGCTGACGCTCAAATCGACCTTCAGCGGATGCTTCCGTTCGCGCTGTATAGAGTTATATGCGGCCATTTCATCCCGGGCTACATCCATATCTTTAAACATAGATTCTAGATTATGGGTGAAGCTCGATCCGCACTCTAGATAATGACCAATGTTAGCTCTCATTGTGTACGTTCATGTCTTTTGGGGAAAGCTCGACGAACCTGTCTTGAGCCGAGCCAGCATGCTCTTCTCCGCATCATCACTGGCACTCCTGCCCATCAATAGTCGACGAGCAAGATCATTCTTGTAGAATGCCTCGAACACTGCTTTCCCATGCACAAATCGGAATAGGTCCAACACTTGATCAAGCTGGCGGTTGATCTCGGCATCTTCGTCGGCCAATGGCACGTCCTCACCTTTGAGCGCAGTAGGCAACTTCCACCCGCCTTTGAGTAGTCTGTCCACGTACTTGGCTATCATTTCCCCAGTCTTAGGATTGTCTGTGCCCCCAGAGGACTCCGACTTTCTTCCCTTGTTCATGAAAGTCTCAAAGGCCTCCCGCAAGGTATGCCCTAGCAGTTCATTCCGATGAAAGGAGTTGATCCATGTTTCATCGAGCTGTTGCTTGAACTCCAGCAATCGTGCCACCATCTCCGCCTCTTTTTCATCGTCGAAAACGATTCCAGTCCCTTCTTCAATGATGTAACCGCTGAATGCCGCTTTCAGTTTCGCACCGAGATCTCTCCGTTGGAGAAGTGTATAAAGTTTCTCCAAAGCAATCTGATTCCCTGCCCGCAACAACCCAAGGATGTCATTCTGGTTGAGAAGGATTGTTTGTTGTTCTACCACCAATGCCTGGTCCAATAGTTCAGACAGCTTTTGCTTCGTGCTTCGGTTCAGAGAAAACAGCGCACATCGATCCACTTCCTGTTCTATTAAACGGTGACTGTTCTCTGCAAAAGTGGCAAGGTATCCAGAAGCCTCGCGCTGCGCCCATGATGTGAAAAACTTCCTGGATTCAGAAACAAAGAGTGGTTCAAAGCCAACGGTATAGACATCAAGACCATGGAAGAAATCAACAGCGTTCCTAAGCAAGGAGGAATCGGCAAGTTTGCCCCTTTCATCGTTGCGGTCCGCTTCAATCAAATCGCAGGCTCCCTGTAAAAATTTCGGTTGAAGAACAGGGTCATTGAAGATATGTTGACGAAATTGAATCAAGCCCATCTCGCGGATGACCGGAAATTCTTTCGAGTGGAGAAGAAATGATTGGTCTAGATAATAAAATATCCAGCGAACCGTAACCTGCAAAACAAGTCAGTTTCTGATATAACGGTGACCGTAAATGACGTTGTGACTTGCCAACTTTGACTGCCAAGCGGCCCACGATTCGACTACGGCTCGTAGTGTGTCAATATTGTCCCCGCCTGCTGCCTTTGCTAGCAATGTATCGCGCAGCTTCTCTGATACATGACCTCGACAACGCTCTTGTAGCTGCCTAGCTAGTGCCGCAGCCCGTCCCTGACGGCATACATTTTCGGCGCCTTTGTAGAGTTCTTCTAACGACACCTCTGGTTTTCCACCACTGAAGATCGCGGCCAGTGCCGTATCAAGCTGACCCCAGATCTTTTCGAAATATGTATCCTGATTCAACCGTGAACCGGTCCGAAGATTTTTGACGACGAGCTTCTTGGCACCAGTGTGAGGTGTAAAATTGCTTTGGCGTACTGGTGCGTTGAAGGAGCGGGGTCTCGAGGTCGCACTTTGGGAGTTCGTACTGGAAAAGCCCTGTCCAGCTTTGGGTTCCTGATTCAAGAAATTATACATTGTATTCGATGAGACTGTCCCTTGCGGGACCGAAGAGGGTGACGATAACCGAGGACGTTTTACCGTCGGAGAGCCGTGGGACTGATGGTCGATACCGTGGGTCGAGTGATTCCGCGAAAGGAGCTCCGAAATGGTAGCTTGCTGGTGCTGAGGTTGATAGGATGCTTCCTCCTGATCAGGAAGCTTCCTCTTGCCAATCGACTTGCGCTTACCGCTCCTCTGCTCGGTGGCGCCTCTCGGATTTTGCTGCATCTACCCGATCGTGTCTGAGATGATGATGTTGAAGAGGAGCACTCAGCGTTGGAAAGATCCAGAAAACCTCTGGACTGAATAATTCATGGCAGACCCGCTGGAAATATGTCGAACTTCGAGTGGCTGAGAAATCGATATGGTCAGAAGCTGGAGATAGATGAGAGATGCAGAAGGCAAAACGAGGGTTGAGAGAGTGAAAGTGAGAAGATGCTCCGCGGCCAAGTTCCGTTGACGTTCAAGTCGGAGATAAGATAATACGTCCGTGCATTAAGCCTACAGTTTATGTTTATACATGTCCTTCCTTCCACAGAATTAGTAATAGTATTTTTTATCTTTATTCTCTTACTTGAATTCCAAAAGGAAGAATAAAAAGAAAATCAATACAAGTGAAGTGAAAAAAAAAGAAATTCCCGTTAGAGGTGTAGTATAATGACAAATAAGAAAAAAAAAAAAACCATTCCCATATGCACCGGTAATATCAAATAAATCCTTTTACTCCCCCCAATGTTCATGGCCACTTATATATGCTTACTCATGAGAATAAAGTAGGCCGGGTGAGTTCTTGCACTTCGTTATCCTCAAACTAGAAACTGTTAGCTGATGCGGTGCATAAAGTGAACCGGGGGCCATTGGACTACACACCTCCAAGAAATCCGTAGCCGTAATAAGCGCCATGTACGATCTCGCCACATTCTTCAGAGTATCATGGTGTTCCGTAGCACCTCCACCGATCTTAGCGAATCGCTTGAAGATGCCAACCATGCTCTGCCTATTCTCAGCCAAAAATGAACGCATTTGTTCCATCATCTGTTCATTATGAAGTCCCCGAGAAAACGCAGCAGCAACAATGACCCGGAGCACCGAGTCCAGGAGTTCATAGTACTTTCGGAGAGCATCGGCGTTGTCGATATCTGCCCTTGTTAGCCGGATTCAACAGTTCTAAAGTGTAAAAATAATACTCACCGATACCAAGATCTGGGTCAGCAGCAAAGAGCTGGGAGCCACGCACTGCCTCAAAAAGACCTGTTTGCAGAACGTGAATTGCGCCGTTTTTTGTTTGACAGAGTTGTTGGAGTAAGGATAACAAAGACTCATAATAACTCAGCAGCAATGGGGTTTCTGGGATAGGTAGAGTTAGTTACAGACCGGCACAATTTCTTATGACAGCTTACCGCTAGCTGGGGCATTCCGAAGTTCAATGGGCAGCGTCCTGATAGCGTCCAAGAACAGACTCAGGTAGTTTGACTGAGACATTGACTCAGCCAGTATAGATTCGCCCTGTTTGTCCAGGGCTGCAAGGAGATTGAGACATAACAAAGCTGAGACGCGGCAAGTCTCTTGACCGGCATACGCATCATCGCAAATCACTTCAACTAATGTATGGCCAGCCATCTTGATTATCTGGTGGCTGTGATGCTTCATAATCTCATGGCCTGTTTCAGGCCGAATGATACGGGCGATGTAAGACGAGCAGATGCTATAAAACGTCTCCCGGAGGTGAGCACTGCCCGTTGACAGACTGATGCCTCGAATGCAAACCTGGAACAACTGATGTAATTTCTCATCGACAACATCTCCACTTCTCCGGCCTGGACTTGTTGTTGTTGAGGTGGACTCTAAGCCAGTCACTAGGACTTCAGCCAAGCGCGCCAATTCGCTAGCCTCTGGAAGATCATGTTCAACGGCAGCATCAAGTTTGGGGAGAACCAATTGGATAGTATGGAGTATGAAGGTCGACTTCCGCCCGCCTTCAATTTCCGAGCAAGTGAGCATTGTCGTGATGAGTTCCGTCCAGGAGCGAAGGGCCAGGTAGCGGTTGTTGTTAAGCTTTTTGGCCTCATTCGTGGCGCGTGTAAAGTTCTTGAAAGTCCTAGCTTCGGCTACAAATTGTTCTTCGTCCTGAGGGCGCAAGTACCCACTTGACATCAGTTCCTCTTTTCTGAGCTGGATTAACTCATCCACCTCTTCCTCATCATATAACATGAATGAATCGTCTGCCTCTTTTGCACAAGCATCCAACGCAACACCTTCCAGCAGTATCAATCGAGGCTGAGCTAATTGAAGCACAATGTCCAAATCTGCAAAATCAAAAAGATCAAACACAGTGGGGTTTACAATGGTATCTCCTGTCTCGGTGGTTGAGCTTCCAAACAAGGACGACATGATGCTTGCTTGGAGGGTTGGAGAACGAAGCATAGCAGCCGAACGAACTTCTGTGGCTGCATAGGCATAGAGATAACTCCTATACAGCAGAAACTCTGCCAACGCAGTAGTGGAATCTGACACCCAGAAATCCTCCGACAAGATTGGAAACCCATGCCAGAGGGTGTTTGGCCCAATGATTGGCTGGCTTGCAAGCATCTTATACAGAAAATGATTCGCACGCATCTCACTGAGAGTAAACGAAGATGACAGCTTGGTAGACCACAAATGCTTCAGTACTTCCAATGCCATGCGCTTAAGATGCATCATCCATGACAAGTTATCACCCTCAATTTGCCCTGGGTAATCTTGCAAAAAGTCGATGATGGTATGCAATAAAGAATTGCCACTCGCAAATAGTCCCTCAGAGGGAATATCAAGCATGTTCCCTATACTGCTAAATCCAAGCAGAAGGTGAGCTATTGTTGGCTGATCTGTGATCGACTTGAGACAGCTATTCAGTAGGCTTAACAGACTTTCTCTAATAACGTAGGCCGGGGCTTGTGAGCCCCAGTCGAATTCTCTCAGCTCGGCCTGCATTTGAGATGCAAGCGGACGCGCCACACTGTCCACGTGCACCTCTGTGCTCAATACCTCCACAATCTTATTCGATGAGCGCCACTTAGACAAGCCAGGTGATGAGATCTTGTTAAGCTTTCTAGAACTAGAGAGCTTTTCCAGCAATGTCATTGAGGTAATGGTGAGCTGTTGATGCCCTGTGCTCCAATAGAGACACAAAGCCGGTACAATCGACAGATTATTGAGAACACTATCCTCAAATGTCGAAAGCGAAGAGTTGGCCACATTTGTTCGGCTCCCACCAGCCTGGGATTTTATCAGCGGCCGAACGACGTTGAGATATGTTGATTGGAGGTCCATAATTGAATCCATAGCTTGGAGACTCTGGACTAAAGAGAGAACTAGGATAGAGTCAGACGCCGCTCTGGACACCTCATTGATATCTTGTTGTGCTGCTGCAAAGATTGCCTTGATCACATCTTCATTAAACATCCATTCAGCCACCCGTGCAAATGGGTGGAGACGGACGTAAGCAACTAAAGCCGAGGCTTTGCCATCAGATAGCATAGTAGGTTGGCTCAAAACAGTAACAAGACTCTCGTTGAAGGATCTAAGACATGTCACGATGAAATTCAAGCAGTTATAAGTGAGCAAACGAGTCTGACGTTCGTTGAGATCCGGGATCTTTCGTGACAAAGCATGGCCTAATATGAAGTCTATGTAAGGCTCAATACCCGGCATGCGGTAGGAAGAACCTAGCGTCTCAGGGAATGGTAAAGCTAAGTGATATTCAGCTAAGTCAGATAATGGCGCGACAAGAGTATTGATGAGAGTCACAAAAGCGTTGGCTTGATCGAAGCTCTCGCCAATCTGCTGGAACGCCTGTTGTTCATGCCACACAAGAGGATTTGAGACTACCGGAACTTTTCCCATGCCTGAAGCACTTATAGAGCCACTGGATATCCACTGATCGATGGAAAGCCACATGTCATTGCCATTAGGTGCTGACCTATCTGTCATCAAAGCTGCAAGTGTAGTGAAGACTGTAGCTCTCAGGTGCGTGGGTATTGGCCCACTACACAAGGTTAACAACGTGTTAACGATGTTGAAGGATGGGTGATGAAGCATCCACTCCCGTATTATGGCGCTCTGTTTACAGAGATGTCCCATCAACCGAAGATAGCAGGTTAACATGACAGGACTTTCGGGCTCACTCATATCTGCCGGCTCAGACTTTCGGGCACGCAATACTGTTTGTGACGCTGAGGTAGAAGGCTTCTCGCTGACCTTTGTCGCATAGAGGTCTAACTCAGCAAACATTTGTGACCAATTCATCGAAGTTGATCGCTTGAACTTAGCGGAAACAAACTTGTCTTCTTCGGAGAGAAATCTATGAGCAGCAGTTGCATTATCTTCACCTCCCGCTATAGAGCATAGTAATTCGCAGAATGCACTAACTCTAGGAACGGTTTGCCTCTTTGACGCCCACTGAAGGAAACCGTACAGATTCCCATCAGGGTCAGCCCAAAACTCTTGCGCAGCATCTGGACGTTGCTCAAAAGCAAAGGCCATTACCATGAGGAAAGACTCCAAATGAGTCCGAGCTTCCACTAGGCCGCGGTGAAGACTAGTTGTTAGACCATCTCTCAACGCAGTGATTTGATCTAGTCGTTGTGAGTCTTCTTCAGACTTTAGCATCCGAACTGCATCCGGCATATTGGCAATGCACGACTCGGCAAAAACTTCGAAGTTCTCCATCAGCAAGGTTTTCATGAATGGCATACAGGAGTCTGATTCGAGCATCGCCGACGAGCTTTCCTTCAAAAGCAATGTGACTAGTTCACTTCGAGCCGGATCCGCCCACTCTTCATTATTCACCCCAGAGCAGATAGCTAGCATGAAGTCTAGTCCTCCGTCATCGAGTGCGGTCATGAACATCTTCGTGCGCTCTTCTGATTCTTTTTCGATATCAACCCCCGGGATGGGGGAGGATGGCCCATCGAAATCCCATCCACTGTATACTGAGAGCCAGCATGCAATTATCGCAGAATGAAAAGTCGGCATGGACCAGGATTGGCCATCCTTGGTGGATGTAACAGCTGTATGTAGGCTACGGGCTTCTTTGTAGGAATTGGAACTTTCGGGGGAACCGTGTTGGACGAATGCAGCAATTATACATGGAATGTAGTGCACAAGTAGTCCATCAAACCGTTCCAATCTGCGAAGGTTATTGAGAAGGAGTCGAAGATCCTCCGGGCTGGTGTAAGGACCTTTGAAGAGAAAACATAGACTGGCGCCCAGTGACTCGTGTTGTTGCAATAAGCTCATGCGCTGAAACTCTATAGCCTCCATGATATCCATATCTTCCGTTTGACCAACGATAGTTGCCTTTTGGATCTGCTCGGCGACCAACACAAGCCACTTTTCAATGTCCACCATCGATTGCATGCATTTCCGCGCGAACATCGAGGCGTTCCGCAGAGGGGCGTTTTTGATGTCTAGAACGAATGCAATCATGTCCTGCATGAGAACTTGGGTTATTTCCCGTTCCACCTCATAGGACTCTTGGAAGATGAGGCGCAGGGACTCGAGTAAGAAATGCCGGCGCTCGTGAAATCGCATAACCGATGCGATGATGGGGGTTCGATCCATCAATTGAGCATGTTCTTGTGAGTCCCTGAATAAGGCCGCAGCCTGTATTTCGTCAATACCTAATGCATCGGCTACCTGTAGCGCTCCTTGTTTGAATTCATCATTGATTGTAAATTCTACATCGTCGATTTTGATCTTTCCTAGATGATTTCAAACCAAAGGTCAGTACAGTGCCATAGCAAGCTGATTACCCCTCCAATTTGCATATTAAGTGAATAGTTTGAATGTACTTACCTGACAGAACTGCCTGCCGACTTGCATTGTTTTGCGCAGGCTTATCTAGGAGCTTCCTGAAATCGTCGATGTGGGTTTCTAATTCAACACGGAGGCGGTCGATGTTTACAATAGACGAATCGGAAAGAGCAGAGAGATCCATATACAGGCCACGGAGGCCAGTTACAGTATCTCTGTCCCCCATCGTCAGAGATTGTCGTTAACCTGTCGGGGGCGAAAGCGCCGTGGTAAACAGGAGAGGGGATGTTAGAAGGGTATTGAAATGAAGTGTTTTGTTGCGGGCCAAAAATGGTCGGAGGTCACGATCAAAATTCCGAGCCTAAGGTTAAAAAAAAAAGGTAAAAGCGGCGGGATGTTTTTGGAGCTGTTTGTTTGACTGACAGACAAAAGTGGAGCCAATTAACCTTTCCCAACTTGTCTTCTTACCCCAAACCTATTTTTCTTCCCCGATTTAAATTAAACCCCAGGTTCATTGAACCATATTATATTCCGAAACAGAGGCAGTCATAATGAATGATTAATGTGTTTCGATACGGACTTCCCCCTCTACATGCCTGAATTGAAATCATAACATTAATGCCTGGATTCTGTATCTCTTCTATTTTATATCATTAGTGTCATTGCGATGGCGGAGATTACACTTGATAGAGCACTGGCATTTCTGTCATCAGAGAAGCAGAGAGAGCGCTCAGATGGCTTAGCTGGTGGGTCATTTTCAGAGTTTCTCTTGAAGCCCATTCTCCCCTTTTAACAGTCTTGCTAGATTTGAAGCATATGCTTCAACAGAATAGAAGCAGCTCAAACCTGTATGTGAGGGATCAACAAAATCCAATTCTAGGTCAATGCTAGTTTCATTTATTAATTGATCCATGTACCATCTAGCAAATCATTGAATGACAAAGCATGCCATAAGATTTTCGAGTCGCTTTTCCGATTCATCTCCGCGGAAAGGTCTCTCTATAATCGGGCAAGCTCCAAAGGGCCATCCGCTTCTCGCTTATCCGCATGTGCATCTGTTTTGCGCACGGCTGTTGATGTGTTTTTACGTAATTTACGATCAAAGTCTGTTCGTGCTATCGTTGATCATATCACCGATACTTTACAGGGTCCAGAAAGTAGATTGTTTGAGCTTCTGGGGGTGGATTATACAAAATGCTTGACTGCCCTTCTGGAATATACCCCTCATGTTGAACATTTGGGAGTCAGTGAGTGGGAAAAGCTGATAGACTTTTGTCTGAAAATATTGGACTCTCAGGACGATGAAACACAAACGGGGAGCGATCACCGATCCACTCTGGACGAGTACCTGGGCACTGTCGGCACCCCTATAGCATCCAGATCAACCCCATCTCTAATGGTTAGAGAAAGACCGAGAAGCGATAAGAGTGCAATCAGCGAGGCCGTAGTTTGTATCCAGTTGCTAACAGCAAGCGCCAATGCCCCGGTTCAAGAATCCGCTTCAAGGATTCTTCATGGACTGGTGAATTTTATCAGATCATCACATATTGCTGGAAGCATGCATCAGACTGCGTTCCATAGTCTTAACTCGATTACCATGAAAATATTATTCGATCAGTCAGAGATTGTCCAAGAAGTCCTCCTGGATCTATTACCGACGATTCGTTCTCTATGGGCTACCAAGCTTATAGGTTTGAAGGACGAATTGCTTGTCACTACTATGGCTTGCGTTGTGGTTTTAAATGCGGTAGCTCGAAAGAAACCTTCAGAGTCTTTAACACGCTCTATCGGGGACCTCGCAGATGCCTTGTGCACAGAGTATACCAAGCGGCCCGAGAAAGAAATTCTGCAAATGGAGGAGTTCATCTTCCACAAGCAAGCCTCAGCGGCGGACAAGATACTAACCTGTCCTCGGCTTGAAAGCAGCAGAGCTGAGCATAACTGGACTGTACTTTGGGTCATAGCCAAGCTGGTGGACTTATGGGACCGACTATCTGCACAACTTTCAGCGACGCGTATAGCGACCGAGGTTCCAAACAAGAGGCAACGCCTCACATCGAGGGTAGAGGAAATTCATCATGATTGTGCAGGAGCTACAGGAGCCAAAAGAATCTGTGCATTACAATTAGTTCCATTCCTTCCCGAATATCATGCCAGTGCCGAATCGAAAGCATCGCTACTTCAGCTGTTAATTCCACACATACTTGATGATAATGGTGTGGCATCTTCTTGGACAATGGTAGCAATTGCAAGGTGACTATTCACTGTCTGCCACCCCTCAGGCTTTGACTGATCGATTCTCACAGCATGGCTGCAAGCCCTAATGCAAATTTGCCTTCTCTAAGACCTCTGTGGCAACAGGCTTGGGAGCTCACTTGTCGTGCCTCAAATTCTCAGCTAACTTCCAGAGCAGCCTGTATCCTTATGGACTGCATTCTCCAATATGATCTTTTAGAATATTCGGCAGTTGCAGAGGCGACAAACTCAATGCTTTCATCGATAGACTTGAATGGCCCTTCTACCCTGTCGGATGCGTCTTTAGCCTTGTGGGCAACAATGGCTCGATTGACCGCGCAGATGAACCCGGGAGCTCTTTCTGATGCTTCAAAGCATATCTGTGCTTGGTTACGGGAAGTTTGGCTTATTGGTATATTCACATTGTATTTCTGACTGCTACGACCATACTCCACTAACACTATTTTAGGGACAATAACTGACCGAATACAAACTGCTCAAGTCGCTTCCTTCGCTCGGCCGCTGGACCTTTTGCATCTGATATTAGCGTGCACCAACCGACCATTCATACTGCCAAGGCCCCAGTTTAAAGGGCCCACTGGGTCTATTGCCAAAGGTTGGTATTTCTTCCGTGGGAGCAAGTCTCTGCTGGATTATCTTTTCCATATCAATGGTGCATTGGATTTCGAAGAGTGGGGTACAGAGGGTGCAATTGAATTGGAACCGTTTGCAAGACAGGATCCGAACGACGGTACCATTTTGGATCTGTTACAGACAAAGTCCGAGGTGTTTCTCCAAGCATGGCAGTCGCTATCTGAAGACAAATCACTTCATATAACCGTGGATGTCGTGCAAATCGTCGCATCGTTTTGTATCGTCGTTGCACTATATACAGAGTGTTTGCCCCAACAGGCGGCACCAAGACTCCAGAGCTTGCAACAGAATAACCAACGCTTATGGGAAACCATGTGCTCATTCTTAGTGCCTCGTGAACTTGACTTCGTTCAGGCTTCCTTGATGTTGCTGTCACCTCTATTAAGTTCTGAAGAATGCTACCGCAGGCGTGAGCTAATCATTACAAATGCTCTCCATGGACTTATCACTCCCTTGACAGGTCTTCTAGAAGGATACAGAAGAAGCCAAAGGGAAAGGCTAATTGGTCATAGTGAAGAGCCCATGGATTTGGATGATCCATTATTTGCGGCAAAAGATCGACTGGCAGAGACTGAACTCATCGCTAATTCAAATAGAAGCGTACTGCCATTGTTCCCAGATTTCGCCACCTTCCAGCGCTGTACCACCATTCAGTTCTCTATTCTTCAAAAGCTACGCTCACTTTCATGTACACCAGAACCAGCCTCTATCAGGGAGTTGGTCGAGTATTTGACGGATTTAGATGAGGTCGACATCTTAGCCGCGCGGTGCTTTTTACCTCATGTCTATCGTGCACTTGCCAGTATAGACCGTATCTATTTGCTCGACATATTGGAGGACTTGGCCGAAAAGTGCTTACAGACGTATGAATTGGAGCGCTGCGAGGCTTCTCATCAACTTTGCATCGATATGATGCATAGCTTTGTCAAATCATGGGTCAGCTTCGAAGGCGATAGTTTTAGTGAACTGGCTTCCGACATATACGTGTGGCTAATTGATGTGTTGCTGGCGAAGGGGTTAGCTTCAGCTTCGGTCCTTATCTCGCTCAGTAAGCTTCTCATGAGTGTCATAAATAACAATGCATCATACTCGGGCGGTGATTTGAACCAATCGCCGCGGACGAGCCTCCTAACAATCATACATGACGGGAACATCCAGGTAAAGTTTACTGTTGGGGAACTGATCCCCAAGTTGTTTGGCCAGTATCAGCTGAACGATCATGAAGCCATTTTCAATGATGTATTGAAGCATCTACCCATAGAGTCTGATTGGGTGGAAGGTATTGCTCTCCGATTGTTCATTCTAGGTCAGTTGGCTTCTCAGTGGCATACTTTACTGCGGAGAAGCATCTACCATATGTTCGAAACTCCGGCCCATATACCTCACTCGCTTCAATACGCAGAGAAATGCATCTGTACCGTGACAATCACCCTTGGACTCCAAGATTCGAGAGAGCTGTTCCGGCTTTTTTCTTCTCAGATTCTGTACACCTGGACCGAACAAGCATCCATTGTGGCCATGCCTTTCAGTATATTTGGCTATGCAAACATTCAAGAAATGCTGGGTGATGTGCAGGATGAAATTGTTGGCCAGGTACTAATGCGTGCAAAGAAAGATGAAGAGAATGAATTAGCAAAACACATGGGAAAGGCTGTGGATGAACTTCTAGCGACATCTTTTTACAAGGCGGAGGCTTATAGTATTGCCAGAGATATCAGTACACGCCCTACACAAGGTAGCCAACCTAAAGGGGTGGAGACTCGGCTCAAAAAGCTACTAGGGACTGAACGATTTGCGGAGTTAATCGAGCAACACTTCCCTCAGTTAATAGCAACTTTCTTCGGGTCACTTGACCAATATGAGCAAGTTGAGAGGGCATTTTCAAAATGCCCAAACTTCCAAGATCCTCTCAATACGTTGAGAAATATTGTCGGTAAAAGTGCTTCCAAAGGTATCCTCCCCGCCAACCAACAACCTTCTTTCAGAGCTAGGTACCTAATTAACGAGCTTGAGTTCGTTTGCAAGCGCAGTGGGTACGAGCTCGGGACAATATGGACGCCTACTTTGGCATCTTATGTTTGCCGATCTCTTTTAGAATCAATTCACCCAGCGTTGGGCTCTTTGCATGCTTGTTCTGTGATCCAGAAGATCAGGATTCTTATCTGCGTGGCTGGCCCTGTTATGCTCAGGGACTATCCTTTTGAGATGGTTATGCACGCTATGCGTCCGTTTCTAACAGATGTAAACTGCTCGGAAGACGCGCTAGGAATATTCTGGTATATGTTAGAAGAAGGCAGGCCCTACTTGGCGGAGGACCCTGGTCTTATGGCTGGAATAGGAGTTTCCACCTTGCTGTCCTTGAGGAATTTTCTCTTTAATCCCCCTGTGGTCCCAGTCTGCCAGGGTCAGGTAGAGATAGTCGTGACCAACATAGAGCGCTTTCTACGGTGGTTTGACGACTACATGGAAGCCTACGAATCCTCTTTGAATGCTGAAACTAAGGGATTGTTCCAACGGGTGATGCAGTCTACTCAGGCAGCTTCCACTGAAAGGTCAAACTCAAAGGACGCTCATCACTGTAACATGTTTTCTGAAATTCTCACCGACCGGAGCTTGGAAAATGGCCTGTTAAGCAAGCCTATCTCGGATCATGTCATAGCACTGTTGTGTGCTGATTCCCTAGAGCCAATCGACTATCACCATACGCCCAGAGAGAAATCAGGGGAGGCGGGCTATAGCATTATGGCTGTATACCAAACTCTACAAAACCTGGATACTGGGGTTGGATATCGGTTGTGGGCCGCGAGGGTCATGGGGCGGGCTTTTGCTGCCACTGGCAAAATTGATGATGCCCTTCTCCGAGAGCAAGATCTGTCCCTCTTCGAATCCCAATTACATCATACGCAACTGGAGACACACTACCATTCGAAAGCCAGTATAATGCGGGTTTTGTGCGGTATGTTACAGAGCAGCAATAATCTCGAGGTTGGACTTATCGAGCGGACTCTGCAACTCATTATCAGCAAATTAAGCAAATATCCCGAGTTTGAACTATGCTGTGGTGTCATACCTCACTCATTGATGAAAGCTCTTACATGGAACCCTTATCAGTGCCCACCTATTCGTATAAATCTACAAAGACCAGAAAGGCGTGATGTCAAAGTCAAATGGGATATGTCTGACTCTGTCTCAGATTGGGCTCGGGATGTCGCGTTGTTTCTGTCAAGATCTGCAGCTGGAGATCCTGTCATTGAGCCCCTGACCCACATCCTGCAAGACATTCCTGACTTAGCTATCCAAACCCTTCCCTATATACTGCATGATATGCTACTTGCAGAAATTGAGGGTGGAGTAGATATCCGTCAGTCAGTCTCGGAGATCTTCAAGCGTGCTTTATGCGACGTTGGAGATAAAACTATCCCACATGCGCGACTCGTCATTGACTGCATTTTGTACCTGCGAAATCAACAAAGACCAAATGAGGCGACAATTGTAGAGCGCGACGAGTGGCTTGATATAAACTATGCGGAGGCATCATCCGCTGCCACTAAGTGCTGTTTACCAAAGACAGCGCTGCTTTTCCTTGAAATTCATTCATTACGCGAGGTGTCTGGTTCTCGTCGTTCTTCGCTTGCTAGATATGATGCTCCACCGGAAATGCTCCATGAGATTTTCAAAGACATAGACGACCCGGACTTTTTCTACGGCATTCAACAGAGCCCTTCGCTGGACTCAGTCGTTGAACGACTTCAGCATGAAAGTTCTGGGTTCAAAAATCTTCTTTTCCAAAGTGCACTACATGATAGTGATATACAGATGTCACAAGAAACAAGTGCCTATGGCGTTCTCAAGGCACTTAATTCCACGAATCTACAAGGAATAGCCAGCTCCATGTTTTCTGCACCTGGGAGGTTGAAAGATCCAACAGCTTCATTCGATAGTATGCTACAAGCCTCAACCAATTTAAGGCAATGGGATATCCCTGTTTCGCCATTGGATCCTTCGCCATCCGCAACTATATATCGGGCTTTTCAGAGTCTCAGCACAGCGGGGACTCTGGGCGAGATCTCAAAGTCAATCAATGAATGCTTACTCACCACTTTAGACTCACTTACGAATACTAGCCGATCTGCCATGTCAATGCGAACAGATATGAGAGTTTTGGGGATTGTTACTGAGATAAGCGATATCTTGAGCGCCCGGTCTGCGGACGAAGTCAATGGCGCGTGGCAGGAAATTGCCTCCAGGGATTCTTGGTTAAAGACTGCTAAGTATGCATTCCTTCGCCGGTTTATCTCCTTTCTATTTTTGACACACAGTCTTCCATTTGTATGGATCATATCTGACCCTACCCAGTGTTCACGAGATTGGCGAAATTCTAAATTCTCATGAAGCTCTCTTCTCATCGATCAAACAAAAGGCATATTTGAAGAGTTTAATAAATATGAGTGAACATGACGCACAGCTCCTGGAAATAAAGGTCATTCGTCAGTCACTCCGTGTTACGCGAGATCATGGCATCCAACAATCGTCATTAAAGTCAGCTGTTTGTCTTTCTAAGCTCGCAAGCAGATGTAGTTCACTGGGAATAAACATCGAAGGCGCAGCGAAATTTGACCTGGCCAATGTTCTATGGGACCAAGGAGAGATGGCAGCGTCGATTCGAATGCTCCATCAACTCAAGGATCAGAACGATCTCCACAAACATGCAATACCGATCAGCCGTGCCGAACTCCTCGTGACATTGGTAAGTTCCGACCCATGTCAAGTTTTTTTATTTGGTAGTAAACAGCCTGTTCTATCTGAGTGCTAATTCTACTGCTGCAAAAGGGCCACCATGTTGCTGAGGCGCGCCTTGAGAAGCCGGAAGTCATCATCCAAGACTATCTCTCGGTTGCAGTCAAGGAACTGAAAGGCCGTTTTGGTGGAGAAGCTGGTCGAGTGTACCATGGATTCGCTACATTTTGTGATCAACAGTTGCAAAATCCTGATGGGCTAGAAGACTTCAAGCGGGTTGAACAACTACGTAACCGTAAAGAGAACGAGGTACGGGCACTCGAGGATATGATGCCAACTGCACAGGGAAGAGAGAGGGAGGCCCTCAAATACCATCGTACAAGGACAAAGCAATGGTTTGATCTTGATGATCGTGAATATCAACGTCTACTTCGGACCCGTGAAGCCTTTCTGCAGCAATGTCTCGAAAATTATCTCCTTTGTCTGAAAGAGAGTGAAACATATAACAACGATGTCCTTCGATTTTGCGCGCTGTGGCTCGACAAATCAGATAGTGACATAGCAAATGCGGCTGTTTCAAAACATCTCTCTCAAGTCCCAAGCCGGAAGTTTGCGCCTTTGATGAATCAGTTAACCTCGCGCCTGCTTGACGAGTCCGATGCGTTCCAAGATATGCTGAGCTCTCTAATTTTTCGCATATGTGTCGAGCATCCGTTCCATGGTATGTATCAGATATTTGCAAGCAGTAAAGCTAAAGGTAGTAAGGATGAAGTGGCTCTATCACGTAACCGAGCCGCTGGGAAAGTGGTCGGACGTCTGATGAAAGACGAGCGCATTATGCCAACATGGGTTGCAGTCCACAACGCCAACGTAACCTATGTGCGGTTCGCCGTGGAGAAACCAGATGATAAGCTGAGGAGCGGCGCAAAGGTTTCTCTCAAAAAATTGCAGACCGGTGTGCGTCTGGAGCAGGACGTTGCAAACCTGAGACTGCCACCACCGACGATGCACATTGATATTCGCCTCGATTGTGATTATAATGATGTTCCTAAACTTGTTAGGTATCATCCAGAGTTCACAATTGCGTCCGGTGTCAGTGCGCCAAAGATAGTCTCGGCCGTGGCCAGCGATGGCATGCGGTACAAACAACTGGTAAGCTTCTGCTCCTGTGCCGCTTAATGTACTTGAGCTGACTGTCATGAAGTTCAAAGGAGGAAACGACGACTTACGGCAAGATGCTATTATGGAGCAAGTATTCGAGCAAGTTAGCAACCTACTCAAGGACCACCAGGCTACCCGGCAACGGAACCTGGGCATTCGCACGTATAAAGTCCTTCCCCTTACATCAAACGCCGGAATTATTGAATTTGTACCTCATACAATACCATTGCATGATTATCTGCTGCCCGCGCATCAGAGATACTACCCTAAAGATATGAAACCGAACGTATGCCGCAAACATATTAGCGATGTCCAGACACGATCGTTCGACCAGCGAGTCAGGACTTATCGAAAAGTGACTGAGCATTTTCATCCCGTCATGAAGTACTTTTTCATGGAAAAGTTCAACAATCCTGATGACTGGTTCAGCAAAAGGCTTTCGTACACACGGAGTACCGCGGCGATCTCCATATTAGGACATGTTCTTGGGCTCGGTGATCGTCATGGTCACAATATCTTGCTGGACGAGCGAACTGGGGAGGTCGTGCATATTGATCTGGGAGTCGCATTTGAACAAGGACGTGTGCTGCCAGTTCCCGAGGTCGTGCCCTTCCGTTTGACGCGGGATCTGGTTGATGGCATGGGAATCACCAAGACAGAAGGTGTCTTCCGCCGTTGTTGCGAGTTTACCCTGGAGACTCTGCGACAGGAATCCTACGGTATTATGACTATCCTGGATGTGCTGCGATACGATCCATTGTACAGCTGGACTGTTTCTCCCCTGAGGATGAAGAAGATGCAAGACGCCCCTGAAGCTGACGGTGGACCGCCCGTGTTGCCCGGTACTACTGATAAACGGTCTACGAATGAGCCCAGCGAAGCTGATCGTGCTCTGACGGTCGTGGCCAAGAAATTGGGCAAGACCTTGAGTGTCACAGCCACAGTTAACGAGCTGATCCAGCAAGCGACGGATGAGAAAAATCTTGCCGTCCTCTACTGTGGTATGTTTAGTCGGAAAGCTCGACGAATGTTGATAAGATTGGAATGCTAACTTCTACCCGTTTGCAGGCTGGGCTGCTTATGCTTGATATGGTTGACTGTCTTTTTAAGATGACTGTGACAGGACAGTTTGAAGGAGTCTATTTCCTTGTGTGTTGGTCTGGGTGTTATATGTATCTGTGTCATAAATTGACCGATTTGAACAGTGATTATATAGATGTGAATAGTTAAATATGTATCATCCACCATAAACGTTCAAGTTGTTCTACATTCAGTACTAAATGAGGTGGTGACCGAAACAGTACGTATAACGGCTCCATCACCCCTTCCACTATTTACTCCGGTACATAAATCTACAACACTACCAACTAACAGAAAGTTATCCATCCCCATCCATCCACAATAAGTCCTGGTAGCCGTATTTTCCGGCATTTCAGGCATTGTTATACTAATAAAATCCCTTACAAAGTTCCCAACACACAGACATTGCAACATTTCATACGGAAATAGAGACCCGAACATGGGATACGACTTCATCCCACACTCCCCGACGGCGAACCAAACCTACAGTCTTGATTCTAGACTTGTCTCAAGATAAGACAGAGATCGATGCCATTGGAGAGAAAAAAATGGGCATAACACCAGATCCGAAAATGATAGATGGACTCAAAGATGTCGCAATCTGCCGATGATCCCACGACTCTGGAGAGTCTCGTCGAACGCGGATACATATTCCATCACCACAGATAAGAGATCCTTGGATTTCGATGCTTGTTGCCGCTGGATCGTGTGGAGTTGGTGGAGATGAAGGTTACATCCGTTGCCGGATGCGTTGATCATTTCATTCGATCAATGACACCATCGAAAATGTGATCATCTATAGAGTTACAGGAGCATGAGCTTTGAAGTCATAAGCCCTGTCCCTTCATGATGCTTTACTTTGACTTTCATTCTCTACTCATTTTTTCATTCCTTTCCTCCTATGTTTTTCCCCTAAATTGTGAAGTTGAAACGACGAAATCATGGCACTTCCAGAAGGCGATTACTCTTTCCCTTACGAATCTCTCAAGTCCTCTTATTTCGATCCTGCCGATGAAGCCCAGTTTAAAAGCACTGTCTGGTTAGAGTTTGCGTCTAATGTTACTATCGATGAGGCATATGGCAGTCCCCCGCACATACCGTGGGATGCACATCCGAGAGCTGATTGGCAACATTGGCCTGGAGGGCTGTTTAGCCCGTGTTATAGTCGCTACAAATTCATGACCGCGATGGTTGGTTCGTCCAACAAAAATATCAAGAGGTACAAGAAAGTCCATGGATTCTTTCCTTACAATGATTTATGGCGTCAAAGCAAGAAAAAGATGGTGGTTCTCGTGCCGGTGGATATGCCAACCGCCGATGAACGCTATCTCTGGGTCGACCTAACCTACCCATTCCGAGGGATTTATTTTCCCAAGCGGCAGATAGCACATCCCAAGTATACAGACTGGTGCATGTACTCGCGTATAAGTGTCACCCGCAGAACGGTGACTCTGAAGACATTCGCCAATCCTCGGCCACCACCGCTGGGAAGGTTTGAAAAAGACCAGACCGTGAAAGAGAAATTTCCCGGGCCGGCAACTAACCTGCCCGACAAAAGGGAGAGAGAAGCCTTCAGAAAGGAGCTAGACAAATCGCCGCAACCACCACCGACCCTTCCCGATGAGAAACTCCAAGAAGGGACACTCACTATCACTCCGGATCGATGGACCGGCTGGGGGGTTCGGCCGGAATGGACGGCGCGGTTCGATGTGAAACATCTCATGAATATCCTTTCCTTACCACCCGATTGGCTCAAAGAAGAATTCAAGGATCCCTTCGGCCAGATTGAGTTGTACGACTGTCGATATGTTGATCTGATTGGTGACGAAACTTATACCATGAATCACGATGATCACGGTTTGGACCTCATCAAAGTGATAAACAATGAATACGGCACGGAAGTGAAGTACGACGACCATGACTTCGACCCAAACTGGGTGGTCAAAACTATTGGAGGCCTCGCATTGGTAGGCGTGAGTTTGATTCCTGGGTATGGTCCAATACTCGCCTTCGGAGGCCAAATGCTCATGGATCTCTTCGCGGATCCCGATACCTTCGTGGCCGAGAAGTTCGCCTCCGATAGGGTACCTGTTGCGGCTGCCGCTGGATATGCCCAGGTAGGCGAATTCAAGAAGATGCTCCCGACAAAGTCGCAAATAGATGCAGCCAAGAAGGCTCTAGTAGGTTCAACCATCAGGGCCAAGAGTTCATACATTAATGCCGAGACGCTCAACAAGATTATCCGACTCGTTGGACGCTCACGCCGCCACTAGCGAGAGACAGGTGATCAATTGAGGATCTGATTGGTGGAAAAGCGATTTGCTTCACAGTTATTTTCACTCTATAGTATAGTTTAATTGATATATGTATTGCGGTATTCCATTAACAGGCCATTATGTAACCGGCAGCGTACCTATAATTCATGTACTCAAAAATTGATAACTGTCACCAAGGCAACTCAAATCAATGGATAGAGAAATGCAAATTCGTCACCTTTGTTCGAAAGTCAATGACATCACCAAGCCCTCTGTGGGTTGCCTCACATAGCGACAATGTGGTTTCAAAAAATCTCACCCCGTGGAATCAGCGGTCATCACCGATACCACCGTGACAGAGAGTGAGAGTGAGAGTGAGACATCATTGCAACGTCACTAGATACTGTAAGAGACAGATTGTGTGTGATTGTTGTTTGCGGATAAACCACTACTTGACTACTATGGGACTGGGGTTGGGGCTTAAAAATAGAGATAAGGAACTACCCAAGCCATCGACTCCCTTGTACACTTTCTTTTCTTTCCCCAAATCCAGCCAGACCGTATCCCAGTTCAAACATGTCTTTTTTTCAGAGATTGCAACAAAATGCACATCCCCAGAACAACGCAAATCCCCTAGGAGCTCGGAATTTTCCACACCCCCCAGCACCTCAGAACAACGCAAATCCCCCAGCACCTACAGACCAGAATAATGGGCAAAAGACCCAAGGTAAGCCAATCCTAACATACACATACACATACACATACACATACACATACATACACCGCAGAAAAGAAAACAGAAACGAAAAACCACAACTAACAACTCTCCAGGTGAACTTACAGACCATGAACACGGGCTACACATCGCCGCTGTAGAAGCAGGCACGGGCCAGGTAACACGTCATGATTTTGGTGAAACTACACGCTTCACGTTCAAGAAGCCTTTCAAGAAGACGCCGCATGTGCAGCTGACTCTGCACCGCTCTCCCATGACTCCCCGTGAGCCGATGGAGGTCTTTCTAGTAGCTGGTGAGGGGCCGGCTGTGGACCGCGAAGGGTTCAGTGTCGGGACCACTGCGATGCCGGGGCATACGGCTGAGTTTAGATTCTTGGCTATGACTATTTTGGAGAGCTCGAAGCCGTCCAGTGGGACTGCTAAGTCGAGTACTGCGAAGTCGAAGTCGTCGTCTAGCGGTGCGAAGCCGAAGACGGGCACTACGAAGTCTAAGACGGGTAATAAGACGAAGCCGAAGACTGCGGATCCGAAATTGGGGTCTTGAGGGTTGTTATTGATAGTTATTTTATGGCTTGTAGTTTGGATTTGCAGACAAGTATTTATTAGTGGAAGATACTTTGTTATAATTTCTACGGGAATCTGATACTGTCTGATAGAACTCGAGATCCGTAGATCTGTAAACAGTAGATGAAGGTTGACAAGCAATTCCACGTCATAGGACTTCACGGTAACGTGTTATGCATGCCATGGAGAGGCGACCTCTATACACGTAGTATCTGTGAAAGTGGACTGTGCAGACCCAATGCGAGACAATCCAAGGTCGTACCCAAGTTACCCAGAGCACGAAACAACTCGAATGTAACCAGCTCAAGGATCCGTTTTCGGAAGGCATGAATGCATGACGTGCAATACAGACACCATCCATGGTTACCGCAACTCACCTCTTATCAGTTCGGCATCCTCCGGTGCACACAACTTAGTTCAAAAGGACAAACCATTTACATCGGGAAGCCCAGGTCTCCATGGCCGAAGGGAGATACTTGCACTCTGAACACCCGCCCATAATGTGGTCTACGGACACTCCAAGGCCAGAACTCTGCGGGCCAGAGTTCATTGTTTACAATGCTGTTGGCACATTGGTGAGTATTGAAGTAGTGTTGAAGAACGGCTCTTGTCTCTGTGTCTAGGGGTGAGCTTTTAGTGGCTGGATTTGTAAGCTGACTTTTTGAAGATAGTAACTTATCTGAATTTGTTGTATCAAGATGTTGTTGGGGCATGTGGCAGCCCTGAAAAGAGTCCATATGCATTGGCGGGGTTGGAGCAGCCCATGAATGATATGGAGGGGGATGAGGGTGGTCCTGATCAAGGTGCTGAAGGTGGTCCGGATGGAGGTGACCCTGATGAGGGAGGTGATGGTGGCGATGATGGTGGCGATGATGGTGGTGACGATGGAGGCGATGAAGGTGCTGATGAGGGTGTCGAAGATGATGGTCCCGAAGATGACGGTGGTGATGAGGGGGCTGAAGATGGTGCTGAGGATGACGGTGCCGATGAAGGTGCCGACGAAGATGGACCCGAAGACGAGGACGGTCCCGAAGATGAGGGTGGTGATGAGGGTGATGAAGATGGTGCTGAAGATGAGGGCGCCGAAGATGACGGTGCCGAAGACGATGGTGCTGACGATGGTGCTGAAGACGAGGACGGTCCCGAAGATGAGGACGGTCCCGAAGATGACGGTGCTGAGGATGATGGTGCCGAAGACGAAGGGGCCGATGATGATGCTGAAGAACGGGATGAGGGGGGTGATGGAGAAGATTATGGAGAAGAAGACGGTGCCGATGAAGGTGCCGACGAAGATGGACCCGAAGATGAGGGCGGTGATGAGGGTGATGAAGATGGTGCTGAAGACGAAGGGGCCGATGATGATGAGGGTGGTGACGAGAATGCCGAAGATAACGGTGCCGATGAGGACGGTGCCGACGATGATGGTGCCGATGAAGATGGTGCCGAAGATGAGGGTGCCGACGAAGATGGCCCTGAAGATGAGGGTGGTGATGAGGGTGCCGATGAGGACGGTGCCGAAGACGATGGTGCTGAAGATGAAGGGGCCGATGATGATGCTGAAGGGGAAGATGAGGGAGAAGATGGAGAAGATGAGGGTGCCGAAGAAGATGGTGCTGAAGATGAGGGTGCTGAAGACGACGGTGCCGACGAAGGTGCCGATGAAGACGGTCCCGAAGATGATGGTGGTGATGAGGGTGATGAAGACGGTGCTGAGGCTGAGGATGGTGCCGATGAAGGTGCTGATGAAGATGAGGGTGGTGACGAGGATGCCGATGACGATGGTGCCGACGAAGATAGTCCCGAGGACGGCCCCGAAGATGATGGTGCTCAAGATGAGGATGGTGCCGAAGACGAAGGGGCCGATGATGATGCTGAAGGGGGAGATGATGGGGCTGAAGACGAGGACGGTGCCGATGACGGTGGTACCGACGAAGGTCCCGATGATGATGCCGAAGAGGAAAATGAGGGAACCGAAGACGAGGGTGCCGATGATGAAGAGGGTGCCGGGGAGGACAGTGCCGACGAAGGTGCTGATGACGATGCTGATGAGGGAGAGGATGGAGAGGATGAAGGGGAAGAAGGCAATGAAGATGGAGAAAATGATGGAGAAGGTGATGAAGGGGAAGATGAAGGGGGAGATGAAGGAGATGAAGGAGATGAAGGAGATGAAGGAGATGAAGGAGA
>ML742173.1:14877-36720 GCA_009193465.1 Aspergillus avenaceus | reverse complement strand
GGAGATGAAGGAGATGAAGGAGATGAAGGAGATGAAGGAGATGAAGGAGACGAAGAAGGGGAAGGTGAGGGTGAGGATGAAGAGGAAGAAGGCGAGGAAGATGGAGACGAAGGAGATGGTGAAGAAGGCGAGGAAGGGGAAGAAGATGGTGCAGAGGGCGAAGAGGGAGATGAGAGTAATGGAGAAGATGAAGAAGGGGAGGGCGAAGAGGGTGAAGAGGGTGAGAATGAGGATGAGGATGAAGAGGAAGGGGATGAAGAACAGGGTTCTGATGAGCAAGAGTCTGATGATGAACCAGAGTCAGAGCCAGAGTCCGAATCAGAGGAAGGACCAGAGTCAGAGCCAGAGGAAGAGCCAGAGGAAGAGCCCGAAGGAGAGTCTGAAGAAGAGCCCGAAGAAGAATCAGAGAAATCAGGACTGGAATCTGAACCTGAAGAAGAGTCTGCAGAAGAGTCTGAAGAACAGTCTGAACCAGAGGAGGAGCCAGAGGATGGACCAGAATCAGAGCCAGAAGAGGGAACGGAGTCAGAGCAGGAGGAAGAGCCTGGTGAAGAGTCAGGGGAGTCAGAACCAGAATCGGAAGAAGAACCGGAATCAGACTCTGAAGAAGAACCTGAAGAACAGTCTGAGCCAGAAGAGGAGCCAGAGGATGGGCCAGAATCAGAGCCTGAAGAAGAACCAGAGGAGGGACCAGAGTCTGAGCCAGAGGACAAACCAGATGATCCAAAGGCAGAAGATGATGAGTTTAATCTCATATTCATCAAGGAAGAGTGGGTTCTTGAAAAACCGCGTTTGATAACTGAACTCGACCTCGACTTATAAAATTGGATGGGTAGGTTATCGGGTTGGTTCTGTCTGCATGAAAACCGGCAGACAATTTTTGCTCTATGTACTTATGGCCTTACATATACGAATAATATAATGGTTACCAGCTAGAAAACTATACACCACCAATTAGTCGTAGCAATACTGTCATGAAGATGGAAGGTCAATGGTGTTGCTGCTGCAGGAACACAGGCTTTATGTTACAGTACTTGTTTTCAGAACTCTGAACAGTTATCATCGGAAGACCCCTTAGCGCAATGGTAGCACATAAGACTTCTAATCTTAGGGTTGCGAGTCACGGCGTATGATGGGGCACTCTATGTCACGATTTGAGGTTGTGGCGCAAGCCATTCTCAGCCCTAACAGTTTCTTGTCAATGACATTTGGGGAAACGCCAAACCCCAAGACATTCCTAGGGCCGTGAAACAATCTTTTTAGAGAATCAGCATATCCTACGTAGTCGGGGTACTAGTTTTAGGTATGGCGGTGTCAAGCAATTATGACTGACTTCTGGGAGCAAACTGGCAGTCGATCGGCGCTGGTAACTGTGGGATGTTTACAAACGGACTTTATATCTTAGCCCTAAGGAGGCTGATCTTGTTGACGGTCAGCGGATGCATGGGAATCTATAGGTTGTAAGAATACTAAATGATGCGTATTCGTAACTTTTTATTAAGTCTGTCAGTTCTCGGTTTCTTTCGGCTGGCATCATCATGTAAATACCAGAGAATCTTGTCTCTATACGTCTAAATACTCTAACTAGGTTCCTCGTATTGTATCTTCATGATCGGCACTGATATGGGATTTGTGACGCAAGAGCAACCAGACTTTCACCTCGAAGCTGCAAATATAAAGGTTAGGCTTGGATCTCCCTATCTCACATTACAGTAACAATTCACCATCCGATGCACTTATCTCTATCAATGCGGGGGAAATGTCAACGCACCAGCGGGGGATGATCACAGCTCGGGAAGTTGAAATTTCGCCGATAGATAAGTCTCGGGGGTGATGTCCGAATGTCCTACTAGCATATGGCGGGGGTTTTTCTGTGGGGGCTCGGATTTATTCCCTTTGAATGGGTATATCTTATGTGCTTGTTGGGGACAAAGTTATGCTTTTCTGTCTGTCTTTGGAATCAGGGTGTGGTCAAAGCCTGGGATCTCGGGAATACAGTCTCATACCTAGGTATCGTTTGCCCTATTGTACCTATAAATCCAAGACATCAAAGAAGCGTTACCAAAATACAACACCCAAAGAACAAAACCATGGCAGACATATCCACCTGTTCTCCCTTGACGCGAGACTCTGTGGTCGAAGCACATAACCTCATCAAGTCCAAAGTCCATTGCACGCCCGTCTTGACGAGCACGTACCTAAATCAGCTAGCATCAACACCGCAACCTGTAACAGTTACCGGGGACAAGGAGCCAGCCGAGCCTATCCTCAGACTCTGGTTTAAGTGCGAGAACCTGCAGCGCATCGGTGCGTTCAAGGCACGAGGTGCTTTTCACGCCATGGAGAAACTGAAGAAGGAGCCCAATTGGCTCGAGAACGGAGGCGCCAGCAAAGGGGTGGTTTGTTTCAGTGCAGGTACGAAACCTAACATCGAGTCTGTGTACCCCCAGCATGCTTTAGGGGATAGTATTTCTGGAGAACTTATAAAGTCACAGGTAACCATGCCCAGGCTGTTGCGCTCGCTGCGCGCGAGAGCCAGATCACGGCACATATCGTCATGCCTGAAACTAGCAGTCCTGTCAAACTCAGATCTGTCGAGGGATACGATGCGAGTCTGACTCTGTGCGGTCGTTTTGAGCGTGAGGCCTGTGCAGCGGAGATCATTGAGAGAACTGGTGCTCGTTTGATCTCGCCGTTTGATCATTCTGACATAATCCTGGGCCAGGGCACCGCTGGACTGGAGCTACAAGAGCAAGTCGAGAACCTGGACGCGATTGTAGCCCCCTGCAGTGGTGGTGGTCTGCTTTCTGGAACGGCGCTCAGCTGCGAGGGCACTGGGATTCGAGTGTACGGTGCAGAGCCTGAGTTTGAAGGTGCTGATGATGGGCGGAGGGGCTTTTTGTCCGGCACGAGGGTTACTCATGTCGAGACAAATACTATTGCGGATGGGCTGGTGGGTAAGTTGGGGGTTTGTCCGTGGAATATTATTTACGAGCGACGGCTGGTCAGCATGATGTATGCTGTGACGGAGGAGAATATATTGAATGCTATGAAGCTCATCTTTGAGAGGCTGAAGCTGGTGGTGGAACCTGCGGCTGCTGTTCCTTTGGCTGTTGTTCTTTATAACGAGGAATTCAGAGAAATGGTGGAGACCACGGCGGGCAAGGATGGCTGGGACGTAGGTATTATCCTTAGTGGAGGAAATGTGGGTGTTGAGAGGATCTCTGATCTTTTTGCGAGGTAGCCATGAGGCTTTTGCTACCGATACATTGCGTGCAGTCTATTTATAGTATATATATATATGTCCTGGTGATACCAGACCACTTACTTTGAAAGTCCATTTTTGTGTCTCGAGTCCTGTATTGATATCATATGGCCAGGTACTTTTCCCTCTTCACCATTTGGGGTTAATTAGGGTTAAGTCTGGCCCCGGTGTATTATCTTGTAGGTACCAGTACAGGTCGGAACGACTTGGCTTGCTAATATTGAGATATTAAGAAAATAATGCAGGCGAACAAACCAAGTAAAAGACGATTCTACAGCATTAGCCTTCTCAGGGAAAGAAGGAAGAACATCAGTATCACAACTCTGTACCATCTAACGGGACGCTAGTTGATACTACTCAATGGAGTAACTCAAATATCGAGCGAGTAAGACCATATACATAATCATTGTATTGGATTAATACTGCTTAAAATTCAAATGGAGATTACAACGCCTAAGTTCAGAATACAATCTCGAGTGATGATATGCTTGAAGATAGTTACTATGTCGGGGGATTTATTGTTGCTGTTGCAATAGCCCTAAGTTGCAAACCTACGAAGACACCGAACATCTATTGTAAACGGTATGCAATGTGTGCTGTTTAACCCTCTGTACACTCCATAAAAAGTTCAGTTAAAACAAATTACGGAATATAATTTGAGAATGCACATACTCCGTACATAGACGTCAAAATGAGAAGAGAATGAAAAGAGAAAAAAAGAAATGGTCCCAGAGAGGCTCGAACTCTCGACTTCTGAGTTATTAGCTCAGCACTCTAACCGACTGAGTTATGGGACCAACTGTTGAATTTTGGCTTTCAAATGTGTTATATCAACCATTAACAAACTAAGGGTAAATACTCAGTTACCGTTTTGGGAAGAGTTGGAATGACTTCTCAGTTTCCTCTTTCCGGCCATTGCATCAACCGACATCATAAGCCACGTGCAATAACCCGTTAAGCCTTATCGTATGTATGACTCACTAATTTCTTATATGACCTGACCTGAATTACTCCCCGTATGACAACTTGAAGCTCTTGGCTGATTACATCGGGACAGGTTGCGGGATGATATTTATAGAATTTGTCACTCTGGGAATGAATTATTCTACTAGGCCCCTGCGCCACCAACATTTAAATATATAATCGACATTCAGATTCCGCAGAAAAGACACTTGCTTTTATACATCTGCTCTTACACATCTATTTTTTAGACCATCATTGCCAAACATGTCGACCACCTCCACAGCGAACAGGGGTATTGTCGTTTTTTCCGGGGGAAGCGCTGCCAATAACCTGGTAGACGTATTCAGCTCTCTTCGCGAGAGCAAGAACTGCTCCCTGAGTTATATCATCCCCATCAGTGACAACGGGGGTTCTTCATCAGAACTGATCCGCATGTTCGGCGGGCCTGGAATTGGCGATGTGAGGAGTAAGTTGCTCGACCAGATATATACCCATCCGACCCCCTTCTAACCAAGCCATGCAGGTAGATTGGTCCGTCTTATTCCGGATTCACCTCCGAACTCTGAAAGAGCTGCCATCAAGGCTCTCTTCAATCACCGGCTAGCAGCGGACGCAGCAGCCGCTCGGGTAGAATGGCTGGACATCGTGGATGGCACGTCCGAGATCTGGAGAGCAGTCACCCCCGCGAAAAAGGAGCTCATTCGCTCCTTTTTCAACCTGCTAAACCTGGAGATCCTAAAGCGTGCCCGACCACCATCCTCCACCTTCGACTTCACCTCCGCCAGCGTCGGTAACTTGTTCCTGACCGGCGCTCGGCTTTTCAGCGGCAGCTTCGAAAGCGCCATCTACCTCCTAGGCAGCATCTGCGGTGTGCCATCAGACACCGTCCGCGTGATCCCAGCCATCAACTCCCACTTCTCGCACCACATCTCCGCCTCCCTAGCAGACGGCACCGTAATCGTCGGCCAGAACAGCATCTCCCACCCCAGCGAAGCAACAGCCTCGCAACCCCGTCCGGGCTCCAGATGCCCCAGCCTCCCGCTAGCCGACGGCGTCACCGACGTCCAAGACACCAACAACACCAACGGCTCAACCATCACATACGAAGACCACGACGACCACCCCCCAGGAGCCCTCCCAACGCTCCGCCAGAAAAGCATCCAGTTCTCCAAAACCGACAACGAAGACCTCGCATCCCGCATCACCCGCATCTGGTACATCAACGCCTACGGCCAGGAAATCGCACCCCCGGCCAACCCGCGCGTTCTCGACTCCCTCCAGGACTCCCAAGCCATCATCTACAGCATCGGATCCCTCTACACTTCACTCATCCCCTCCCTCATCCTCCGCGGCGTCGGCCAAGCCATCGTCAACAGCCCAGCCCGCCACAAAATCCTCATCCTCAACGGCTCCCTCGACCGCGAATCCGGCCCGCCCTCGAACCCCCTAACAGCCACCAACTTCGTCGAGGCCATCACTCGCGCCGGCGAAGAAAGCCGCGGTCGCACGCATCTGCCCATACCCGCCTCGCCTACATCTACAGAACAAGCTCAACCCCCCCTCGACCCCACCCTCCCATACTCCTCATACGTCACGCACGTCCTGCACCTAGACGGCCCCGGCACGCCTCAGGTAGACCGCGACAGTCTCGCAGAAATGGGCATCGAGACGCTCCGTCTCTACGGCCGAAAGATCGTCTCTGCGGCAGAGTCACCGCTCGGCATGATGTACGATTCGACCGCCCTCACGCAAGCCCTGGAAATGGTCCTAGGCCGAAAAGGCGATGCCATGCTGCGTGGGGGAGAAAAGAATGGTCTAAGTCGTAGGAATACCTTGGATCCGGGACGGCAGTGGTGACTGTCTTTTCCTAGAATTATCTATCGGGTATATAGAGGTTTTTGTAACTTGGAAACCATCATGATAATGTACTAGTACTAGTTAATCAATCTGAGTCTTGGACAAGTGCAGTTTTGCTTTTTATTTGTATTTGAACTTGAACTCGAACTTCTATATTAAGTTATTGTATAACCTGAAAGAATCAGAATTATTTCATTGTTATATAACCCGAACATACCCTATTATCACACCAGAATCAACGCATGTCCCTCGTAAGAACACATAATGCGACATGAGAATCATCAACGGAACCCTTCAGACGCCTCCCAATGCTGCACGGACCGGCTCTAAATGACACCATAATACATCACAATAATACAAGACCATAAATGAATAATCGCAACTCCGTCACCCGCCGCCACGAACACTTTTTGTATATATACAGAAGAATTGAAGACAGACAGAGAAAGAAAGAGAAAGAGAGAGAGAGAGGGTGTGTATGTGTGAAGACCTAATGCGTGAAATCCTATGCCCGGGCAGTGGGCCGAGGTTTCCAAGCTTGGTTTACTTGGGGATGCCTGCTCCCCGGAGGAGGGCTGCGGAAATCACGGTAGAGGCCGGAGCCGACGTCGACGAGGATAGCCTTCTGGGGACCTGCGGAGCCGGCGGGTTTGGCGCGGTCCTTGGGGGCGGCGGCGGATTTCGCGCGGGTGACTTCCTTGATGATTTCGCGGAGTTCTTTGTCGTCTTTTGTGATTTGGGCGCGGATGAAGGCGGGGTCGTTGGTGGATTGGAGGGAGGACATGACGGATTTGCGGGGGGTATAGGGGTATATTTCTGGGGAAGGGGGGGAGGTTGGGACGATGGAGGGGTCGAGGTAGGCGGCTTGGTTCTTTTCGAGGAGTTGGGTGATGTCGAGGCTTTCGCCGTGGGGGATTTTGTGAGGATGGGAGGGGGTGATGCAGTCCATGTTGACTTCTTTGCGGAGGACGTGGTCGATGTCGACGGCTGAGAAGTAGGCGCAGGATTGGGGGAGGTCGTTGATTCCGACTTGTTGGGAGAACATGGCTCGCGTCCAGACATTAGCGATTTGTAGGGCTAGTGCGGCGCGGTACTTGTCGTTGTCTTTGACGAGGTATCGGATCTCGTCGTGGACGGTGATTGCTAGTCGGGCGTTGATGTTGAACCGTCGGATTAGGTAGTCCATTGCGACGATGAGGAGATGGAGGTAGTCTACGCCGGATGACTGGATGGCCCAGTTGATCCGCGAGGTCATGAAGCTGCCTCTGTTGATGAAGCGTCGCATTAGCGCCTCGGTGATCCCGGCACCTAGGGTTGGTGTCCGTGGTCTTTCTTGCTCGGCGAACTCTTCCAGTTTGTTGAACACGAAAGATTCTGTGCCCCCACGCCAGAAAGGACTGTCGCTTAGTATCCGACGTGTTGTGCGGGCTCCTTTCGTCGCTTGGTATAAGCTGCTCGCAACTTCTTGGGTCTGCTTCTCTGTCATGGAAGGGTTGAACTGGCGGAGCAGGGTGGCAGCGAACTTCACGCCGGCACCGTAAATCCGGCCGTAGTTGAAGACCTTCGCATCGTTACGTGAGATCCCCAGAATTGTGGCAGTGCGGGAGTGCATGTCGGTTCCGGCTGCCTTGGATCCTTCCAATGTCATGAAACCAATTGCGTTACCACCGTGGATCTGGAATTGCGCATCACCTATGAGACTGGCAATCCAGAGCTCCTGGGAGTCGACATCTGCACCGACGAACACGTAGCCAGGCGGTGCTTTGATCATGGCCTTGAGTTCTGATCCGACCCGGTTCTCTTTGGCATTGCTTGCCGTAAGCCATGTGTTTTCCACTGCGCGTCGCGTGATAGTGCCCATAGGAATGATCTGGGGTAGGATGTACCCTACCCTGCTTTCTGATTCGCTTGATTGGGGCTTTCCCACATCATCTTCGTAGACAACCATCTGGCTCATAATCCGGTCTCGGGCACTGATCCAATACGAACAAGAGGCGTTCATTTCCAGCGCTTCTTTTGCGAGCGTATATTGGGAAGAGAGAGTCCCACGTTCAAAATACTGCATGTATCCTTTCGCCAGCGGACTAACACACCGAGCTTGGGGCCCATCCTTGTGTGGAAGCTTGAAGTAGATATGCTTCCTGTCTTCGCGTAATTCGGCAATTTTCTCCTCCGCCATGTCACACATCACTACAGGCTGATTGTCGAATTCCTTCACCTGATCGCGTGGGACCTTGAATGTCCAACCGAACTTATCGGACCATGTCAATGGATATCCAGCCCACGACAGCTTGAGAAGTATAGGTGCAGTCCGGCTCCGTACTGTCAAATTGATATCTGCTGTGTTCGTGGCAAACAAGTCTTTATACCACTGCGGCATACCTGGCTTTTTTTGTCTTGCAGCTGGTCGCGGAGGATCTCCTTTCCTTTTGCCCTTAGCCATTTTGATCTCTTGACCAGACCAGTCCAGCTGTCGCAGCCAAGGGTCATTCATGTAGATCTCCGGGTTTTCCTTGACCTTCAGCGCCTCGTCGCAAAGTTCAGCGAGTTTCCGCTGCACGTCATCAAGTCGCTGGTGGTAGGTTGCCTCAGCTTGGGTAAGATACTCTTTCCATGTCTGATTGACGGGCAGAATGACCGAGGAAAGATGCCTGAGAGCCCCAAAGCTGACAGGGTGAGGACAAACCTCTAGAAAGTTGGGAAAGACCTTCTTGTATACCCGATGTGTGATCGCGACATCTGCAGCGCAATAATCGAGCAGCTCCTCGTACTTTTCCAAGATTTCTTCTCTGCCCAGCTCGCCGAAGTAATCCCGCTTTGCCTTATCAATTGTAACATCACAATGAAATTTGGCCACATCACGGAGAGAGTTCACGGAGCTTCTCCCCACCCAAAGCTCTTCTTCTTCTTCACTAAGCATCTTGCTCTCAAGCAAAGCTGAGAGTTCCACAGAATTGCTTTCATTTGCAAGCTTGTCTCTCAAGTCTTTGTTCTTCTTGTGGCGCATCCACGTAGGTCTCTGCTGTGAGCACATCCCATTCACCGCCACATGGAGGGACATGGTATCCACGAAGAAATTGCGGGTCTGCTTCAGGTCGTATTCCTCTAAAACACGAGCACGATCATAGCCGATATTGTGACCAACAACAATCCGAGACTTGGAAGTATCTCCCAGTGGTATAAGATGAATTTCACGCTCCGATTCCCCAAGTAGCCACGGGGACAACCACGCATACCAAGCGGTGGGACTCACCGCACAAGCCATCACAGCAAAAGAATGCTCCTTATACATGACTTCTGTGTCAAAAGTCAACATTTCCTCGTCCGGGGCGTCCACAGGCTCCCAAGAACCGTCACTGCTGTATTTGGTCCAGCCACTGCGCTTGATCCATTTACGGGGTAGGCTTGGAGAATTGACTTTCGTATAGTCTTTCGCATAGGACAGATACGGTTCTGACGCGTCCATGCCTAATTTGAAGAAGTGCTCATCCAGAGTCTGCCCTTGGAGGGGAGGCATATCGAATGCAACCGGTTCTGCGGCATCTTGGGATTTTCCGAGCAAGTCGTGCAGTGAAAGATGTTCTTTGGAAAGCGCAACCAATTCTGGGTTCGGCGGTACCGACTTGACGGGGAACACTTGGGAGAATACATGATCACTCAATTGTTGAACACCGATTTCGTTGAACCTAGACGATGCGGGAACTACGGAATTAGCATTTGCGGTCGTCTACTGGGTGTGTCTGAAAATTTTCAATTACCAAAAAGAGATTCCTGCCGCGATTCCCCCTCACTACTTTGACCGGAGGTTTGCGAGAAATAATGCTTAGCGAGAAGGAGCACTGGCCGTGGGCGAGTGACCAGTGGCGAGCGCAATTTCTGCGAGCAGGCACGTATAGCACCCCTAGAGTAGGGAGCGCACGAGTAACTCCAAAGCATGTCAAGTTTATTGCAATATCGATACGGGCCAGCCCATGGCGTGATAATTCGAGTATCGCAGCCAGTCGTGGATCAAAATAATAAAAGCGAAAGATTCTTCCGTAGATTTTGGAGATTGTGGTTCAATTCCCATCGCAAGCATTCGTATCGTCATAATATGAATTATTATCTCTGCACATGTTTTTGACCATACCGCCTACCATATCGGGAGGGTTTATCATCAGGTGACGGAGGGATTGATAATCCTCGCGATAAGGTCGCCGATCCTCCGCCACTTATCACTCCTTGTCTTTAGAGCATGTATCGCTTTGATTGATATTGTTGGATAATATTTTTTCGCAGAGCGTTGGGGAGGGTAATATACATACGCGAGCCTGTTTGCTTGGGTTGTCCTCTCAATATCTGTGAAACCAGTGCAGCCGTTCATTCTGGAAGCCGTATTTACTCAATAACCTGGGGTCCATACATACACAACTTGAAGTCTACAAGCGTTGACCATTTCCCGCTTACCCGGCCATTCACCTTGACATGGAACGACGTTCTTCGTACGACCAGACTTATACGGAACCCAGTGCTGTCCACTTCTTACCACGACGCCGACAGTCATCCGACAATGAGCCTTTAGCTGAGGGGAGGAAACGCCGACGCCTCAGTCACACCCATCCAACGACCGGAGTCTCGCACCCTAGCCAAGAAGATGGAGATGAGGCTGGGTCTATTGACCTTACAGAAGTACAAGGGTCCTCGGCACTATCTAAAGTCCTGGCAAAACAACGAGAAGATGCTGTGAGAGCACAACTGCCTGTGGAACATGAGGAGGGGCTCTCGGCCCTGAAGTCGTACAAGTGTCCGGTCTGCATGGACACCCCCGAGGATGCGACAACGACAATTTGCGGTAACTAAAATGTTCGAGCATGGTAATTGATGTACACTGACGTAGACACAGGGCATATGTTCTGCCATAAGTGTATCATCGATACGCTAAAGTTCGGCGAGGAACAACGAGCAGATGCCCCTGGGAAAGGCCCTAGGGGCACTTGTCCTGTGTGTCGGAAAGCTCTATCACGAAACGACGCACCAGGCACGAAACGAAACCTGGTACCTTTGCAGCTTAAACTCACGACAAAGAAGCGCAGCACAATCGCGAGAAACAGCTAGCTCTTCTTCCAGAACAATCTATATGGTAGAAGCCAAACTAATAACTGATATGAATGCCTGAGGTGAGAACAAAGCGCACCGACAATGCAGGATATTTGCAAGAAAACAATGTCTTTCTACATCCAAAAGGGGGTTTGACCGGCCCGTTGATGATCGGAATCGCCTACTCCTCCACAGCTGACACCTCTTTTCAAGATGAGAAGATGTGACAGTCACTCTCTCAAAGCGGAGGTATTATGGGTTCTCTCATGAATTTCGATTCTTGGGATTGTGAGGAGTATTCTTATAAAGACTTGTTATTCGACAACTTACCGGTGGTAATACGTGGTCGAACATGAATCATTTACTCCGCATATTCTCTGCGGAAACCTATGGCGAATACGAATTTATCTTTGAGCGATGACACGAATGACAGGACTGATTCTTTTTATTCTATTTCTCTCTAACAAGATTCAATGTGAATTAAGTTAACCTTTCATGCATGACGTCAATGATGCAGGAAGGATTCCTGCGACTCCTTACTGTGTACAAGAAATTCCCATCCTTTTTCTACTAAATCATAGTGTCGGAGAAAAGCTCCCCCTGACTTATATTTTTATTTCTTGATTAAATTAAATTAAATTAAGGTTGTGCCAAGACCCTATCACAACAAAGCTTTTTTTGAATCAAAATCCTTTTGTGTAGACTAATTACGGTCTGGACAATTTATTCGGTTTAGCTTTAAGCTTGGATTCACCCCACGGGAAAAAAGTCCACAGGATTTGAATCCCTTTTCTATACTTTCATGCAGGGAACAACCATTATACCCTCTTCAGTAGTCTCTATTTCCTCAGGGTTGATTCCTGGATTGTCTTGCAGACCCTAGTCGATCATCCAATTCTTTTGCAGACGTCATAGAATCCACTACGCGATGGGTTCCCCTCACCCTCACCCTGCATAAGATCTCGCAACCAGAAGGGCATAGATGTTCATCGGATTAATTCCTGTCTAAAATATATACACAGTCTGCATTTGTTCCCGGTTCATGGAACGGTGTCCCCTTGCAGAAACTGGTAGTTTGTCGTGCGCTGATGCTGCATTGTTGAGACTCCATCGTCTTCCACCGCGCGCAAGCACACAGTGTCCACTCTACCAGCCAAAATGAGCAGAAGCTCACTGGATCATAACAAATCCCCGGAGTTGCCACCCGAGTCGCATGATACAATTGATATCGAGGCACAACCGCATGCTCAGCAGAACTCGCCAATAACCCCGGACACAAACGGCCTGGAAACATTCCCCACAGTTACCAAAGCGCCTTCGCATGATACCGTCAGGAATCGCGTACGACGATCCAACACAGCACGCTCATACCATCCGGACAATATCACCCATGACCCTCACTGGCACCCTGGTACGGAGCCAGGTATAGATACGACAAAGCCGCTCCCGCCTTACAATGCCGACTGGGCCACTGCCGTGCCGAGCGACCTCTTTACAAGATGCGAGATCATCGTGGTGGACTTCTCTCAGCATGAGATGCGGCAGTACGAGCTTGATAACGATACGCTGGAGCCCTTCCTCGCTCGCGAGAGAGAGCCCTGGGTGCAATGTCGATGGATCAATGTGAACGGTCTAAGCTGGGATGTAATCAGGGTCCTGGGAAACCACAAGAGAATCCACAGACTCGCCATTGAGGATCTGATCAACACCACAAACCGCACAAAGGTCGATTGGTACTCGGACCATGCCTATATCGTGCTTACGCTGCAGAAGTTGATCCGCATGCAAGACGAAGACAGTGACTCCGATTCCGACTCCGACGATGGCCAGAGCTCATGGCACAACGACGGAAGGAGCTCATCGTCGAGCGATAAGAGTGTGTCACTGAAGAGAGCCACAACCCTCAACCTCATCAAAGAGGCACTGCGCGATCTTTTCAAGCCCAAAACGCGAAAGAAGGCAGAAAACCAGAAGCAGCCTACCGGGCCAAGCGCCCGCCCGTATTCCAAGAAGGCCTCCGTGAAGAACGCCTCCGCCGTCGACATCACCACCAATCCCGGACGCACGGCGCGCAGCATGCAGCGGTACCGGGGCGGTCCCAACGAAGACCGCATCGAATTCATGGAGCGCCACGCCGTCCTAGCAGCAAAGAGACTCTGCGTCGCCCTCGAGCAGGTATCCATCTTCCTCCACGCCGACAACACCGTCACCTCATTCTTCGAAACCAGCGCAGACGACATCGAGTCCCCGATCGTGAAGCGACTCAGCTCCCCCGAGACCATCCTGCGCCAGTCATGCGACGCAAGCATGCTCGTGCAAGCCATCCTAGACGCGATCATCGATCTCGCGATCCCAGTGACAACAGCCTACCAGGACGCAATCGGCGACCTAGAACTCGACGTCCTAACAGACCCGGACATCGACCAGTCCAAGAGCCTTTACATACTAACCTCGGAGATCGCCATCCTGCGCAGCTCCATGCAACCCATCGTAACCGTCATCAACGCGCTCCGCGACCACCGCTCCGAACCCATCAGCACGCCAGGCATAGGCGTCCTAAAGAACTACTTCGGTCCCTCAAACCCACCCACCTCCGACTCCACACCGTTCATCGGAACAGCCACCCCGAATCTCAAGAGCGTCGGCGGCTCCAGCGTATCCATCAGTCCCATGTGCCACACGTACCTAGGCGACGCCCTAGACCACTGCATCACCATAGTAGAGGGATACGACCAGATGCGTCGAGCAGCCGATAACATGATCGATCTGATCTTCAACACAATCGGTACGCATCTCCCTGCTTACAGTGCCCATCGACTAACTCGACCAGGCGCCTACCAAAACGAAAGCATGAAGCAGCTCACACTCGTATCCTGCTTCTTCCTCCCGCTTACCTTCTTGTCGGTGCGTACCCCCCTACCCAAGTCTTAAGTGACATGCTAATCGCGAACAGGGCTACTTCGGAATGAACTTTGAAAGCTTCGAAGGAATCAAGCACAGCGATGCGTAAGTACCAGCCCCACCACTCACTGTAAATACTAACTAAATGACCAGATACTTCTGGGAAATCGCCTGTCCTTTCGTCTTCGCTATTACCATGTTCCTGATGTAATTGTCCCTTCTCCCTTAATAGAAATCCTACTAATGTTCATCGCAGGCGCGACAAAATCCAACGCTGGGTGGTCCGACTAGCGCAACGACGTCTGATTACCAGCTCTCGCAAACGACGCAGACAATACGCGCGCAAGCGACGATGAGCTAACTACCCTCGAGGAATTGTATAGGATTGTGTGGTTATAGAATAATATACATATACATAATATAATTAGAGAATCCTTGATATACAAACCTATACAGGATTACAAGTTCTTCCGCTTAAACGCCATATAAGCCTTCCAGGGCAATTTCCAATCCGAGCGCAGCAATTCCGACCGGAAGATGTCAAAGTCGACGCTTTGCAACCTGTCCAGCCAGAGCCGCGTGCCGACGGCAGGCATGAAGACGCCGAATGCGCGGTTCACCTCGTCCAACGGCGACTCCTGTCGCTGGTCACTGTATACCTCGTACTCGTGGCCTTCCTCGCCCTCGTGCTCGAAGTCGTGGCCGACGTCCTGGCCCGCCCGGAGGTTACTCAGCATCTGCTGGGCGGTGATGAGATGGTCACTGGCGCGAGTGGCAACGGTGAACACGGCATCACGCAGCCCCGGCGCCTCCGCACCCATCCGGAAAACCTCTTCCTCCTTGACCCCCGCCTGAGCCATGACTTCCAGCGGCAGCATGACGGCACCCTGCTTCGCTCCCGCACCAGGCTGACTAGACTGGTGGCTCGAGGGCGGCGGGAACGCGACGAGCGGCAGCCCGCGCAACACGGCAGCGATGCCGGCTGCCTTCCCGATATGCGATGCGACATGATCGGCGGTAACGGAGGCCATGGGCAGCGCCGACAGCGTCAAGTACATAAGCGTGGAGTAGGTATTCTCGGCGTAGGATTCCAGCGCCGCAATATTGGTGTAGGGATCGTTCGTGAGCGTCTGCTCGCGGGAGTTTATCAATCGATTCAACCATCCTTTGCTGATTCGGGCGCGGCCCTGTGTTCGCTCGTGCAGGTCTGCAATCGCCGAGGCGAGGAGAATGGCGATGGGTTCCTTTGGGGGCGAGCCGGCGAGGATCTTCGTCACTGCGTCGCGCCAGAACTGGAGGCGCATGAGTCCGATCGTGTAGGAGGAGGTCGTGTCGGGGATCATGGATAGAGAGACGTTCAGGGCTCGGAGCGCTAGGTAGAATGTTTGTGCGTGGCGCGGGATGAAGGTGTGCAGGGTGTAGGAGGGGCGGTCATATTTTCTGATCACCGGAGTATGTTAATTCAGGCTCGTTGTGAGTGCTTTTGGACGGTGCGTTACATGAGGAGATCTGAGCAGTATTTATGCGCTGCTTGGATTTCGGCTTCGGCGGCAACTGAATGGGCGGATCGGGTGAATTGTCTGCTTCGTTGGAGCTTTGTTCGCGGACTGCGTGTGGATAGACGGCATAGTTGTCTCGAGGGCTGTGCGAATTCTCTGAACAAGGACATGTTGGGGGATTGAGAAAGAGAGATGATGATGATGTTGTTGTTGCAAGTGTTTAGTTTCATTGTTTTCGGGGAAAAGAAAAAGAAAAAGAAAAGTGACGTCGGGGCCGAGTCCCGGACCAATCATTGCATCCCATTAACAAACTATGGGAAATCCTTCCATTGGTTCTTCTTTTCCTTTTCAACACTTCGCATTCTCCATATTTCTCCCATTTCCTCCACTCTTTTATAGGATGGACTTCGGGGATATTAATGACCGTCCGTTGAAAAAGAGACGCTTTTTTGCGGACGAGGATACCCCCGGACAATCTTTGTCTGAATCTACTCCTGCGACGTCTCTTGACGCGTCCGTGGCGCGTGGCGCGTGTGAAGAACCGCAATTAACAAACCTTGAGAATGGTACAGCACATGAAGCAACAGGGGAGACGACGCCCCAAGACGTACCGAATGGATTCAGCACGGAAGTCTTTGAGAGCATCGTCGGGGTGTCCCTTTCCTCGGACACCCTGCGCAAGATCCGGATTGTAGCGGGTGGTGATATGGAGCGGGCGATTAACGTATACTTTGACGGATCCTGGAAATCTTCAACAAACGCTGCAAGCAATCAAACCACCCTCACGTCGCAACAGACGCTATCCACACGATCGACCCCCGTGATCCCGTCGGGACCAGACCGCGCGCCGAAAAGGAATGGCAACAGCGCCCCGGTGGAATCGATCCCTCGACATACCTCCCAGCCCGCGTTGAGATACGTGGGCGCCTTTGGCGTAGGAGCCTGGGCGACTCGAAGCGGCGTCGGCTTGGTTAAACATGGCGAGCGCGTCAGAATTGAGCGGGAAAGGTCTCAGCCGGTGGCGAAGCGTGGGCGTTCGGGGAAACTCGTTACAAATAACAAGGGGGACGTGTTAACCCGCTTCACGAACATGTCCGGGCAGGAAATCGGAAGATTGCCTCAGGAGACGGCGGGCTGGGTGTCGACCCTCCTTGACCAAAAGGTCTGCAAGCTGGAGGGTGTCTGTGTATACGCACCGGACAGGATCCGCGTGAATGACACTATCTACCTGCAGCTATGGTGTTACATGCGGATAGAGGCGTTCCAGTCCGGGTTGCTGGACAGTTCGATCGATGACAACAGGGCAACGACGATATTCGAAGAGAAGGAGAGCGCCGAAGAACAGCGGTTGCGGCTTCGCCAGGTGGCCCTCGTCAAGCTCTTCGATGAGATTGGCCTCCAACCCACCACGGCGAGCGACTTGACCCTGAAACACAAGAAGGAAGGACTTCTCCGCGCAGTGGAAATTGCAGAGCATTCGGACAAGGCCAAGAAGGAAAACAAAACCAACGACTCATCCGAGGACGAAGACTCCCCGGAACTAGAGGAAGATCAACTCGATACCCTGTACAAGAAAGCTCAGTCTTTCGACTTCAGTATGCCCGAAGCCGAGCCCCCGTCGACCTTCACGATGCAGCTCCGGAAGTACCAGAAACAAGCTCTGCATTGGATGCTGGCAAAGGAGAAGGATAACAAATCGGGGCGCGGACGATCCATGAACCCATTGTGGGAGGAATACGCGTGGCCAACAACAGATGTCGAGGACACTGATCTACCGGCTATTGAGGGTCTGAATCATTTCTACGTCAATCCGTACTCCGGCGAGCTGAGCCTCGAGTTCCCGGCACAGGAGCAGCATTGTCTCGGGGGTATCTTGGCTGACGAGATGGGCTTGGGTAAGACCATTGAGATGATGAGTCTTATCCATTCGCACAGAAATGTGCCTCTGGCCCAAGTAGCAGATGGCCTCAGTTCCATCAACGATTTGACAAGATTGCCCTCTTCCGGCATAGTCCTTGGCCCGTACACCACCCTCGTCGTTGCTCCCACCTCTCTTCTCGCCCAATGGGAGAGCGAGGCTATGAAGGCCTCCGAACCAGGGACCATGAAGGTGCTCATGTACTATGGTAACGACAAGAATGTCAACCTCCGACAGTTGTGCGCTGCAGGTAACGCAAATGCGCCGAACGTGATAGTCACGAGCTACGGCGTTATCCTTTCAGAATACCGATCAATGCTGGCATCTGCGACTTTCTCCTCCTCACCCCCGGCGGGCTTGTTCTCCGTAGACTTCTTCCGGGTGATTCTCGACGAAGCGCATCTGATCAAAAATCGGCTGTCGAAGACAGCCCGAGCCTGCTACGGCCTCAAAGCCACACATCGATGGGTGCTCACAGGAACGCCCATCGTGAACCGCCTAGAAGACCTGTTCAGCTTGGTGCGGTTCCTCAAGGTCGAGCCGTGGAGCAACTTCTCCTTCTGGAAGACTTTCATCACCGTGCCCTTCGAGTCCAAGGACTACGTGCGGGCCCTCAACGTGGTGCAGACCGTCCTGGAGCCGCTAGTCCTCCGACGTACCAAAACGATGAAGACACCCGAAGGCGAGCCCCTAGTCCCCCTCCCCCGCCGCACCATCACCATCGAGGAGGTCGACCTCCCGGACCAGGAACGCGAGATCTACGACTACATTTACACACGAGCCAAGCGCACCTTCAATGACAACGTCGAAGCCGGCACCCTCCTCAAATCCTACTCCACCATCTTCGCGCAGATCCTCCGTCTCCGCCAAACATGCTGCCACCCCATCCTCACGCGCAACAAGGCCATCGTCGCCGACGAAGAAGACGCAGCAGCAACAGCCAACGAAACCGGCCTCCAAGACGACATGGACCTCCAAGAACTCATCAACCGATTCCACAAAGCCACAGAATCAGCCGACCCCAACCAACCCCAACAAGACTCCTCCAGCAAATTCACCACCCACGCCCTCAAACAAATCCAAACCGAATCCAGCGGCGAATGCCCCATCTGCTCTGAAGAGCCCATGATCGAACCCGCAGTCACAACCTGCTGGCACAGCGCCTGCAAAAAGTGTCTGGAAGACTACGTCCGCCACCAAGCCGACAAAGGCGTCGCCCCGCGCTGCTTCTCCTGCCGCGGGCCCATCAGCTCCAAAGACATCTTCGAAGTCATCCGCCACCAACACTCCGACCCAGATCTCTCCACACCACCAAGCACACAATCCACCCCCCGCATCTCCCTAAGAAGAGTCCACCCGCTCTCCCCCTCGGCCCAGACCTCCGCCAAAATCCACTCCCTAATCTCCCACCTCCACCGCGTGCCCCAAACCACCAAATCCGTCGTCTTCTCCCAATTCACCAGCTTCCTAGACCTCATCGCCCCCCAACTCGATCGAGAAGGCATCTCCCACGTCCGCCTAGACGGCACAATGCCGCAGAAAGCCCGCGCCGAAGTCCTCGCCCAATTCACCCAGCCCGACACCTTCGACCAGGACGAAATCGAAGAAGCCGAGAACGACGACCCCAGCAAGGGTAGTAGTAGTAGTAGTAACTCAGCTACGCGCAAGAAAGCTCAATCGAAGTCCTCACCAAAAGTCCTCCTCATCAGTCTTCGGGCCGGCGGAGTCGGTCTTAACCTCACAGCAGCTAGTCATGTGTTCATGATGGATCCGTGGTGGAGTTTTGCGATTGAAGCCCAGGCTATTGATCGCGTGCATCGCATGGGTCAGTTGCGGGATGTCTCGGTGACGAGATTCATCGTTAAGGATTCCATCGAGGGTCGGATGTTGAGTGTGCAGGAGCGTAAGATGAATATTGCTGGGTCGTTGGGATTACGCGTTGGTGGGGATGGAATGGAGGATGAGAAGAGAAAGGAGAGGATTGAGGAGTTGAGGTTACTTTTTGAATAGCTTACCTCTATACCCTTGCCTCTCTCTATATTTACCTTGGGTATTGATATTGGTATAGATGTATATATCTATGCATTAGAGCTTGGAAAAGGAATAGATGGCAAATCCATTCAACTAATATACACTATATAAAGTCATGAGTCATGAATATGAACACCGCATTACCACATTAACCAATCACCCGTACCATATCGAATCAAGGATATCAACGAGTCCGAGATGAATCAAAGATAAAAGTTAAAATAATAATAAAACAATCAAGACTTATGAGGATGAATAACCTTTTCCACCTTCTCCTTGATATGAGCCATAGTACCTCCACTAGATTTCCCGGAATCCGACTTCCCTGTATCCGACTGCTTTGAATCAGAGGTCTTGGATTCAGTCGCTTTATCTTCCGTAGCGGTGTTGCTGAGATCGGCTGGGATAGTGTTAGTTTTATTTTGGTTTTGATTTTCATATTTAATTTGACTTTGTTTAAGGGTGAGAAGGAGGGAATTGTGACATACCTGATTTCTTCTTATCAGCGGAACCGGTCATACGGTCCATTCTTTCGTCGTTCTTTCTTTCGGCTTCGTATTTGTCGCTTGCGGGGGGACATTGAGGGCCTTCGAGGGCTTCTTTGCTTACGTGGTCCGTTTTGGGGGTGAAGCCGACGTGTTCCGCGTCTGGGGCGACGTTGGGTGTTTCTCCTTTACTTGTGGATTGAGTGGAGTCTGTGGATTTTTGGGTAGATTCGGTAGGGTACTCGGTGGTAGAGTGTTCGGTGGTAGAGTCCCTGGGTTGCTGAGTGGATTGTCTCTGGGTGGAGGATGTGCTGGGCTGGTGGCTGGTTTGGTTGGCGAGGCCGGAGCTGAGGGTTCGAGGTTCAGGGCCCTCGTTCTCGGCGGGGATGGAGCGAGGTTGGGTGTCCTTCTGGAGAGGGGAGGAGACGGTACGCTCGCCTTCGGGGCCGGATGTCTGGGCTGGGTTGATCTGTCCGAGGCCGGAGGGTTTGTGCTCGCGGCTTGGGAGCTGAGTCGAGGTGGACTTTTGGAAGGTGGAGTCTGGGGTCTGGGTGGAGGGGGACTGTCCGAAGGGAGATGCGGTCTCGGAGACAGGGGAGACATCCTCGACTCCCGGGGCGAGACTGCCTCGCTTGCGGCCTGGGAGGCTGGGCTGTCCGATGTTGGAAGTGTAGCCGGTGCTCTCGCGGCCGGGCAGTTGGGAAGAGCCTGTCTCGCCTAGACCGGTGGTCTGGTTGGGCTTCCGGAGACCTGTCTGTTGGGCGGAGCTGGCCTGTCCCAGGCTGGCGGCGGTTCCGGCTCCAATACCGGCTCCGGCAGCAGCGCCTGTCATGGAAGATCCCTGGCCGCGGCTGGACGACTCGTGGCCGCGGTTCAGGCTTGAGGGGTGGGCCTGTTGCTCCAGGCCCGATCTCACGTCCCTCTGTTCGGGGGCGGCTCTCGACGGGGAGTACGGCTGATATCCGGGCTTACCGACCCCGACATCACCGGTGGGGTTCAGTTCCGGCTGCATAGCGGCGGCGCCGCTGGACATCTTGTTGCTGGACTTGAAGTTCGAGTTGTCAGAAGGGGTGATGGAGGAGAGGGCTTCCGGGACGACAGCAGTGTTCTGCTGGCCGCGGGGTGCGCCTGGTTGCTCTGCTGAGTTTGTTAGATGGTTTGTGGCATTGTAAAGGTAGGTCAAAAGAAGACTCACCATCACGGTTTCCGGCATCGTAGGGATCCGTGGCCGTTCCTCTGCCCTGGATGCCGGCCATTGGCTCCTCGCCATGTTGGTTCCACTGCCTCTCAGAGTCCTGGTAGTCGTTGCGCAGGCTATCGGCGGCAGTGTGCCAAGCTCTATCGAAGGTCGACATGGTGTATATAGGGTTAATTAGATGTGAGATACAATTAAGTAGAAGTAGTAGTGAGTAGTAGTGAATAGTTGGATTATTGTGAAATTGTTGCTGAGTTACGGTGGAATCGAGTCAATTGAGGGTATATATCGTTATCACTTGGGACATACGTCAGAGCCATTGGAACAAGAGACTCATGACGATTGATCGTGTAGAGAAGGGATCAACTTCTCGATGTCATCATTCGGTATTTGGTGACGTCATTGCTACCCGGTTTTGAATTCGCGGAAACCAAAAAGACCAAAAAAAACCAAAAAAAGAACAAATAAAACAAAATCATCCATTAAGACAATGGCTGGTCTTGTTGTTTGGACGACATCCCGTCCGTAATGATATAATACGTCAACTGAACTGTCCAACTGACGTTATACACGCAACCCCTTCAACAAAGGACAACAAATGAAACAATTAAAACCAAACAAAAAAAAAAAAAAAAAAAAAAAAAAAAAAAAAA
>ML742173.1:0-14867 GCA_009193465.1 Aspergillus avenaceus | reverse complement strand
AAAAAAAAAAAAAAAAAAAAAAAAAAAAAAAAAAAAAAAAAAAAAAAAAAAAAAAAAAAAAAAAGTAGCCTGTTCTAATAATACCATAATTAAACACAAGCAAGGATTACCCTAGAGATGAGCCGTGTCATTTCTGAGCTTGATTCTTGGCCTTAGGGTTCAGAGGATGTTGAGGATCATATCCAACACTCTTGACAATGCCCAATCCTTTAGTCTTGCCCTCGCGGAAGAGCACCTTATCACCCGGCGCAAGAAATTCAGGCCGTTGCATGAATCGGAATGCCACCATCGCTCGGTCGCCCGTTCGAATGAAGGGACGGTCAATATCAATGACGGAGCATGTCTGGCTCACAGCCCCAACATGCAACATCGCTTGATAACGAGGCTTAATCGTAGTCGCATGCGAGAGAATGAGAACTGTAGACATGTCAGATAAAGTTCACCCCAAATGATTAATTAATACTGTAGCACAAAGCGCCGGTCCTACCTTCGGCAATAAATTCGCGGAACACTTTAGGAGGCTGTTCCAATTTCTTGAGAACCACCATCCCTTTGCGCACCTCTTTTCTCCGAACCCGCTTCAGAGCGAACGAGGCGGACTGTCCGGCAAAGCAGGCGTTCACCCCAATTCGTTTACGTTCAATCGATTTGATCGTAGTGGTAGTGAATTGTCCGAGAGAGTCGGGACCAACCAGAACCGAATCCCCTGCGTGGATCACACCCGACTTGGCAACCCCGGATACTACGGTCCCCACATGGGGCACGGAGAATGTGTCGTTGATCAGGAACTCAAATGGCGCATCGGCATTGTAGTGACCACGGTGAGGCAGAATATTGAGGAAAGTCCGAACCAGATCCAGGTTCTCTCCGGTGACGTTGGACACTTGGAAGATAGGACATATCCGCTGGCTGACAAACTGCGTGGCCGTATTGATAGTCTCCTCCATATCCTTGACAAAGATGGGGATTTTACGAGCTCCGGGCGACTTGAGGATCTTACCGAGTTGAGACAACGTCTCCTGCAAAATCTGAGGTGGGCAGATGTCGATCTTCGTAACAATGACCATGACAGGGACGTTCAGGGCCAAAGCGATCCCCAAATGCTCTTTGCTCATCCCAATCAGACCGTTGTTGGCGGCAACCATCAACAGACAATAGTTAGGGCTGCTGCTCAGCATGCCAAAGACCGTTGTCCTCAGATACCGCTCGTGGCCGGCCAAGTCCGAGAAGGAGATGACTTTGGCCGACCGCCTCCCAATCTCCTCCCAAGAGAGTTTGCGACCTTGCGCGCTGCCGATGATATCCCCATGGCTGTCAAATCCCATCATTTCCAGCCCCACGGAGCTAGTCCGACCACTCTCGATTTCATGCTTGTGGCGGAAGAGATTGACGCGAGCCTTGCCACGACCGTCGTCCAGATTCCCCTTTACGAGGACTCCGAGCATAGTACTCTTACCAGCGTCCACATTGCCCACGACCGCTATCCGAATCTCTGCCATCTCCTCTACGGAGTCCGCTGGCTGCCGGATCAGGACCTTGCCACAGGAGTCCTTGATTCGGTCATTTTTGGACTTAGACTCCTCGGGGCCACCGACGTTGTAAGTGGAGAGGATGCGACAGTGCGCTGGCAGCGTTCCCGCTGCGTCCCGAACGCGCTGCAAGGCTGTGCTCCACTGAGCTAGATCAAAGCCCATAGACTCACCACCGTCCTCAACACCCAAGTCAAATATGGTCTCCCCATGGCCTTCGTCAATGCGAGCCTGTAAGGTACTTCCCAATCGCTGCAGGCTATCTTCCGCTTGGTCACCCGTGTTCAGCAACAGATCTTTCAATCTGACGGTCTTTGGGGCGTCGGACAACCCCAGCTGGTCGAGAATGTCCAGTTCGGCATGCTCTTCGGGAGCTCTAGATACACTCGCTGTAGAGTATCTGCTATCGCTCGGAGCTATGGTGCGGTTTATTTGTTGCTTCTCAGCATATTCCGCAAATTCACTGAGCGCCTGTTGCGAAAGTCAGTGGAAGGTGGGGTAGGAGCGAGGAAACAGCCATACAATCTCTCCCTTCCTTCGCTCTTCCAATGTGAGCTTTGGTCCAGCTGGAGCCATAATTAATGATCTTTTTAGATGAGACAGTGGTAAACAGGAATATTAGTACACAAGCTATACGGTCGGATCGGTCGGACGGATGAGGATGAGTCGCCGCTGGCGCATTCAGACACGTATTCGTGTGATCATAATTCTACTGTGATAAGATGAGAAGAAAGGCACCCTAAGACGGTAGAAACCCGCGCGTATAGGATAAGAGTTTATTTTGGGTGAATTGAATGGGAAAAGCGGAAATAGAAATGAAGGACGGGGATAGATTAAGAGCTGAAAGTAAGAGAGATTGCGGACGAAAGCTGGGGTGGAGCGAAAGTACGGGAAGCTTTATCGATAAAATAGAGTCACCGCCTGAGTCATACCATTGAGGCTATGAAACGCCAGACACCCCAGGAATCTTTTAGTCTGTCATAGACTATAACGGAATACTCCCTCCTTTTGAAACATGACTCAACTGGATTAAATCCCGTCATCTGCTACGATCGGTGGGTCTTGTCGGTTTTTTGCACATGACTCTACCCAAGTCATGCCAGATTTTTTTGGTCCTCGTCCATGACTCTCTTAAAGACAACGATATTGGTATAAGGCTAAGTTCCACCGTCGCTCTGTTCACATAAACATCTTCATTCGTTTCCTTGTCATCCCGGATACAGGGGGAGTCAATAGTCCCCCTTCTGTCCTTTGTTCCCGATAACCCCCATTATCTACCTCGTTTCTCTAGAAAAGAAAAATCGATCATGCTTGTGGGGAGATCAAGACGACGGAATCTCCTGGGGGCGATATTAGTTATATGCGGAATAAATGCCGAATAAATGTTTGGAAAATAAGTCCTGACATACCACGCACGAAGAGCATTTCCTCTTGTTTCTTGATTGTCTGTAAAGAAGTGATCAATTAGTCCCAATTGTTCAGAATACCCGGCCATCACCAATCATTATCATGTAGGCGCAAACCGAATCGAAGAAGAATAAAACAAGATAAAGAGTCAAGGAAGAAAAGTCGACATACGCGAATAATTTCCTCCTCATTCTCATCCTCCTCTACCACGTAGATGGTTTCCTCCACATCTCCCATCACCAGGTTGCAATGGCTGTCGTAGGCCTGCGAAAAGAGACATATACCGGTTAGCGGGGTGGACGAGAAAGCTGGGAAAAAGTTAAGCTTCAAACAAAGGAACTGACATGGAGGCGACCCTTAAGCTCGCGATCGCCGCGAAGCTTCACAAAAACAATCTCGTCAAGCGACAGACGGACTAGGTCTAAAGGCTCGGAGACAGAGGAGGTGCCCGCATCTTCGGTGTCGGCCATTTTCTAAATTGAGCGAATGACAAAAGGGAAAAAGAGGGGAAGTCGATTAAAAGAGAGGGGAAAAGGAAATTGTCAGTTCACAGTAGCCGAGGGTAGTAATCAAAGTGTTGCGTTCAGGCCGTCAGTTGATTGAATGAAAGGTCGCAGGAAAATGAGGAGAAACTGCAGGGATTCGACCGCCAAGGCCACGACAACAACCTTTTTAAATAATAAAAGATGTCACAAAGGACGCGACTACTTTGTCCCTCCTCTTTTTATCGTGTTTTGGTTGTGTGGGGATTTTTTTTTTTTTGTGTTTTCAACCTGATATGATTTCAACAGGATGTTGAGATTTATATCCAGGGAGAGAATTAGCTCTCAGTTGGCTTCCTCGTGCGGTCACAGTCGCTCCACTCCATTCGCTCTCTATGAGGGCTCCACTCAACTGATACCCGCCCGCGATCCCACTCAGTGGAGGTCCGTTACTACTACTTCCAAGTTCAAGTACAGCATTCCCAATATTGATTCCAAGAATGTGATCGATCAATCTTCAAAAATTCATCCGTTCGCTCAAAAATATACCACCTTGTTACATTTGCGCCCGACACTTCCTTTAAGGAATGATTTTGACGACCCGGTCGCTACAAATGGCCAAAGCAATGACCCGGGACCGGATCCCTCTGCCCTCAAGGCCAAATTCTATGCCATCATTCAAGATGGTCAGCCAGATCAAGTCTTGAGTGCCCTTCTAGACCCCGGGTTTGAACATTTAGTCGGGTCAATGCCGCAAACAGTCTTTGTGGAGGTCTTTCATCTCCTCTCTCCCGATTACTTTGTGGTGCCTTATCGCAAGATCCACTGGTCCATTCATCCAAAAGCTGCAGAGTATAGGAGATACCAGTCACTAGACTCCATCTTCAACGAGTTTGCCACCAATCTAGCTACCGTGGTCCAGGTCCGACAGTCTGCTGGTCAGACTCTCGGTCTAGCCGAGTACACTCACCTTCTCGACTGTGCACGTTCCATTGGGGATGCGCTCATGGCAGACTACATCTGGCACAATATGGAAGAGGGTGAGGTCGTTCCAGATGTCACATGTTATAACCACTACATGGAGGCCAAGGTATGGGATAAAGCCTATACCGGCACGGAGAGGTATAATCTCCGAATGACTCCGTTTGCCTATCGACATAGGAGGTTTGAGCATCCAAATCCAGGCTGGAGAGGCTTCGGTACGGCCGGTCGGAGCGTGCGAAAAGAGGTCTTGGAAATATTCAATGAAATGACAGAACAAGGCAACGTCGGAGATGAAACATCATTTATCAATGTCATGCTTGCATCTAGTCGTGTCGGCCATATGGACGGCGTCAAGGGTGTGCTGAAGACTGTTTGGAACGTCGATGTGGATGCGCTGGCAGCAACCTCCGACCCCTCCGGTCTGCCTGAAGCCACAGAGTACGACCGATCATCTCCGTTGTATCCTTCTAGTCGTCTCCTCTCTGCCATTGCCCACGTCTTTGGAACCAACAACAACATTTCTGCCGCGCTGAGCGCCATTGAGTTTATCTCAAACTCATACGATATCCCTGTGCCGGAGGCAGTGTGGCTTGAGCTGTTTGAGCGATCATTTGTTTTATCACGACCGAAGTTCTCTCCTGACGCCGAGAGAAACTCGAAAGGCAAAGTTTCCTACAATTTTCTAAAAGGGCTGTACGATATGATGACATCAGCGCCTTTCAATACGCGTCCCACCATCCAAATCCGCCGTATGCTCGCGAAAACAGCATACGATGAACAAAAACTCTCAGATTTCCAGTACCACATGCAAGCCGCATATGAAATCCTCAGAGAGACCAGACGGAAGCGAAGGACCGCAAGAGCAGCCATCGAATCCTATCTGAGGAACGTAACCCCCACCAACACCTCCCTCCTACTCTCTCGCGCATTCGCCGAGGCCGTACACACATACGATGTCCTCCGGTTAAGCACTGCCCAGCAAACCAGCACCATAGAAAACCTCGCGAAGCTATTCCTGATCCACAATCGATGGACAGGCCGAGACAACACAGACTGGAAGCGGCGCATTCTCCCACAAGCTCTCGAAGAGTGGCGGGATTTCCTCCCAGAGTCGCTGGCCTACACCACCAATGCCGGCTTGTTGGAATTCCATGGGAAGACAAAATGGCGTCAGGTACGCCCCGTAGCCCATACCCGAGTTCAGGTCCGCCGTCCCACCGCAGACAACAACGTTCATCTGGACGAGGAAGCCATGCAAGTCGACGATGACTTTTACCTAGCGAACTACCTGCGCCGTCATCAGTATCTTGACCTCGAGTACGCCCCGCTGAAACGTCTCTTCGCCGGGGTCACCGAGAGAGGCACCCTCAACTTCCTGAATGAACAGCCCCCCGATCCCTCCGTGAACCTGGCGTATGACGACGAATACATAGTCCACGCCGAGGAGGGAGAACAGGTTATTGCAGAATTGAGTACCGAGAAAGGGAAGCAGCAGAGAGCTACACCTGATGATTACGATATTAGTCTTGAACCTTCGTTTACCCGTTAACGTTTCGTTGTCTTTATGCTGTTGACTTTTCTCTTTATTTCTATTTTTTATGTATAAATGGTTCGAGGTTCTTGTCGGCGATGTTAGCACTATACCCTATAGTACCTTGTCAATGAAATACTTCCAATGATATACAAATCTGCCAGCTGCATATATAGCCTAATAGAGGCTATGCTAAAAGCTGTTATACCTGTCAGTTCCAAAAAGAAGAACAAGAAGACAAAAGAGAATGATGAGAGGCAAAACACCTATACCAACCAGACTTAAAGTATCAATGTAAACGTCATCGATACATGAAAAATCCACATACCATGCTAACATGGATTAAAGTTAACCAGTTACCAGACAAAGTAGAACCAGAAAACACCATAATCCGATCAATACAATCTTCATAAGTGCGTACCCAAGCATGAAACAACCCAACAGTCATGATTCAAGTTATAAGTTAAATCCATTACTATGAAATAGCAATGAGCTCACCACAGAACATACCAGCTAGACATCCCTTCAGCCAAAGAACCCACCAGATTCAAGCAAGAGCCCAGTGATAACACATCCAAGCACATAAAACAAAGTATCATAAAGTTTAGTAACCCTAACCCCCAATGGTTACTTTCTCATACTAATCCAGGTCATCCACCAGTATAGCAATTGAAGATGATCCAATTATACATCTATAGTGAAACGACTATCTTCTATCAGGCTAGTACTCAGCACAAAAATATAGCTCCAATACACTGTAAACAGGCTACTATTTATCTGTTATACGATACAAACGCGGAAAGTATCGCGAATAAAGATGAGAAAGTAGGGGTCCAAAATAAGAGATGTAGTTTGACTGGACAATCACGCCACTATCTAATAGATTGAAGGATGGAAAACCCGAGCAATGGATTGATTGTCCCCGAGAAAATGTGGATCGGATCAACTCATATGCTGTGGGGGACAATTCTCGTACCACCTCTGTTTTGTTTTGTGTATACTGAGACATTGAAGGGGATCCGGCTCAGTCGGTAGCTTGTTAGTGGCAATGGTTTGAGTCTTGATAGGGTTGATTGTGATTTCCAAAAATAATAATAATCTAAGCCACGGTGGCATGAGTGAGAATTGGTTCTCCGAATGATTTTGTGGAGGTTATCACCACGTGATTTGTATACATTCAGCTTGATATGGAGTATTTGGTTGGTTAGCTTATGACATTCGATTTACTGTACTCCGTATTTAGGTCTAGCTGGTGACTGTGAAGTATTGTAGTACCGATACTATAACAGCATAGTATTGTTCCCCAATAAACACATACAGTATGAAGGAAAAAGTGTATAGTTACGGATGTTGCAATGCAATGTATGGATGAATATGGAGTTCGATACTGGATGAAGGGTTTCCTGCAACATAGATATTGTGACCCACTCAATATGCAGCTTAAACTTCATCGATGAATTCAAGTTGTGTGACGGACATGCCGGAACCTCGACATGGAATTGGTTGCCGTATTGAACAAGGAGAGCTAAAGAAGATGAGGGGAACGAGTGATCTGTGAGTCGGTCTCAATATCCGAAAATACTACCCAAAAAAGACGATCGTGATCCTTCGTGTGATATGGCAATGAAGGGCAAATTGTCCGATAGAAGAGTGTAATAAGCATATGGATATCATCGGAGTTGTCACCCGTGAACCCTGCAAAAAAGGAGTTTCCGGAGTCGGGACCGTATTCCGACCATCCGAAGGCCTAAGGTATCCAAAACGGTCATGTTGTCATACCCGCTTCTTAGTCATATTATGAAATGAAAACCCTGAACAGGCGATGTCGCCATTCCTCAATTCTTACACATACGGAGTACTCTCCACTGCGTATAACCCTAGTACGGCTGTTTCCGATTTCTACCTAACCTGGTGAGGGAGGTGTTAGCAGAAATCATCGGCATTGGCCGCAGTCCTGAAATGTCTACAAGGTAGATCGCCAAATCAATGGAAGTGGGCCATCCGACAAATGTGCCCAACCCGATCTGATGAAGGGAGAAAAAACTCTGAGGCGCTAGCAACACACGAGGGAAAAGTTATGGAGCACCCTAAGCTGAGCGTCCAAGGTTCCGGGCACAGTCCGTTTGAAACGGCGTATGTAGAGCGTGTCACTAAATATTAAACAAGGTTTTTTGCTGTTCGACGGAAAGCGCCGATGGGTCAACCGGAAAATTCATGTCATTTTAGTTTGCAAGGAACGGGCAGACTAACCAATTTACTATAATTGCCTTGCGACCTGAGCACACTCAGCACAGTCACAACTGCGTGTTCCTGCCAGCTGTCCCAGGGAATTTCTCATCGCAGCTATGGACGCGTGTTCAATAGAGGGGAATTATTCCCCTCATCTGGCTATGTCGATGTGACTGCAAGTCTGCAAGGTGCAGGGCGTTGATTAAAAGATTGGCATGAACATTTACATTTTGAGGCTAGATCTTCATATGCAAGTCCAGTTGGATGTGGGTGCGTGCCAAGCTTACCCGAAACAAGTAATTTCTCGCTGCTGGTGAATAAAAGACAATAACTAGAGGGGTAGTGATTCCGTAGCCAGTAATTGTGGAATTGGAGGGACACAGGATGTGGTTGATCGCAATTCTCAGTTGAACAAAGGAGTATAAGTCGTTTTTCTGGAGCCAAACATCCTTGCAACTGGGAATATTATATTGTCTGTGCCCGTAATTCCTGTCCAATCTTTCCCCATTGCCAGACCCTACTTAGCCGTATCTGTTAGTGCTGTGCAGAAGGTGTCGAATGTAACCTTGACCTGGCGGGATTTTGTAGTTTAGCTATAGCTTCATAGTTCTCTCAGTAAACCAATTAGCGTATTGCGATCAGTGCAGATCTCATAAGCAATTCAATGGAATATAGTGATTGACTCTGTGCGACTTGGCCAAATGCCTCGTGCCATTCCCTCCTCTTTTAATCTTACTCTCATTTCCCCTAAATCCTTCGCTTACCACACTCTGGTGTCTACTTAACCTTGGGTAAATGTCAACATTCATGGTAAGAGGCCCCACATCAAGCCGTAAAGCGATGAAACATTGGCAGGTTAATGGGTGGGCATCATTACGAAATGTCTACCTTGTTAATGGAATCAAAATTGCAAGGGCCTGGGGAAGCTGCTGAGCTTTGACAGTTTGACTAGACAGTAGTCAATCATTGGAGAGCATCAAATTTTCCGACAGCATTTCAGGAAGTAGATCCGAAAAGTATGTTATGCGATTTTGCCGATTATAGTCCTTAGTGCCGATCTCTTTTATAAAAAGTGTTGGAAACTTGGAATACTATAGGTGACAAAAGTAACTCAAATAATAAGAGTAAGGATGATAATAATGGATGAAGAAAATAATAGAATAAAATAAAAGTAATAACGTTTTTCTTGAAACCGTTGGCTATTGCCCCTCTCCTGGAAGATGGTCAATAATTCTCCGGATGATCATTGTTAAGCCTCAAGATGATACTCCGGATGGGAGAATGGGATGAATCGGGGGAAGCTCTACGGAAAGTTACCGTATGGGCATCCGATCCTATGGCCTGATCAAGTCGGCCATCCGTCAATGACTTTCGTGCCGAAACTCTCACATCGGGAAGAACCAACAGAGATGTTGAGACAAGACATGTTCTTAGAATGATCATCATAAGCACATTTAGGTACCTTAGCTGGCGGTTGAATACTTCCAATGGGTGTCAAACTGTTAGGTAATAAATATGGCGCAGGCGGTGGCTATTCGTCAGACCGCGCCTTTTTTCCCCTGTTGACCACCAACGCACAGAGCACACCCTGACAGCAAACTTGCGTCTAGAACAATGTCGAGCGTTTGTAGATGTTAAAGCATCAACTGATCCTAGTTAACACTTCCTACCCTCTACACCTCAAATTACTGTAAATATTGGCAAGTGACATATGACTGTTTATTTTGAGGAATCTGTAAGATGATGATGCAATGCCCCGCAAAGGCTCAATCCCCTGCAGTGCGGGGGAGTAAATCTGCGAAAGAAAAAAAAAAAAAATAAAAATAAAAATAAAAAGACAATAACAAATAAAAATAAAAAAAGGATGCGCAAGCAAATCTTCCGAGTTCAGACTTGACCATATCCGGTAATAATAAGGAGAGGCTTGAATTTTTTTTTTTTTTTCTTGTGGTTTTGCTATCAAATACCCAGATAGATACGCTCGTCCGTGGAAAATGAGTAGAAATACTGGGTTTTCCTTCTTCTTTTCCTTTTCCTTATTTTTCCTTTTTTTTTCCCCTCCCAATTTCCCGCTTGCGTGTGGATTCAATCCATATTGCAACCATGAGTCTACCGTAAAAATTTTTTAAATATTCGTCGGTTTCGGCCCCTCTATCTTGCAGAATTCGGAAAAGCGGCATTCGATGGATCCAAGGATCCGCAATTAGTGCCGCGTAAGGTATGGTAAATTACGCCACACCGCCCTGAGCAACGCTTTTTAAGCCATGAATGACGCCACGTGATGGTTCGATGACCACAGCTGACCTGCCAGAATTGGCCAAAGTAGCGCCGCGCCCGCCCTGGGTTAACCGGGCCGGCCACTGACTCAATCGTATGTTTGTTTGTTGTACAGTTTTGTTAGGTATCGGGACAGTACTCCGTATTGACGAGGGGATGTTCTATAGGTATTGATTTGCTCAACCCTAAAGGATCTTGCTTCGTGGTCTAGCTTTGGACTTCTATTTGGTCGAAATTTTTTTTTTTTTTTGTGAACTGACGTACAATGGTTCTAGAGGTCTAAGTTTAGGAATAATGAACTGTTGTTGTGTGTTCTAAGTATGGAAAACACCAATCAGCGTTTGAGTTGATGAACTGCAGTCTGTCTAGAACTTAAGTCAACCTTCGACCCTTGGTTTGTGAGACCCAAAGATATGACAGCCCTTTGACTTTCTGAGCAATATTGGGCATTGTAGAAGGCTGGAACAACTTCAATAATGGTCAGGAGCACATTTTGGCAGATCTCCACGTCAAAGCGTGTGATGTATGGGGTAGAATTGCGCATACGTCGAATGCTTTGTTCGAACCTAGGGTTTTGATGGTCGCCCGGGATTGGCAACCCATCAATCCTCACCCTCACAACCCCAGTGAGTCATTGCGCACGGGCTTTGGTTGGATGCATCCTGCAGTCATGTGTTGGAGTACCTCTATATCTGATTATAAACTACCATGACACTAGCCTCGCTCTTTGTCATTTGCTTACCGAATGTTGTCAAATGATGTGAGCGTTCGGTTGCTAAATAGATTGCAAATACTTGCGGCATGGGACTCCGCGGAGTATACCTTTATTTCGGCCTCACATGTTTCATATGTACCTGCAATGGCATCATTCCCTTAGTTTGTCGGTGTGTCAATATCGGCTTCGCTTTGAGTCGGGATGCCTTCGCCCCCTCCAAAAATAAAATAAAAATAAAAATAAAATAAAATAAAATAAAGAAACTGTCAGATCATTGTTTTCCGATCTTGCGTAACTATTCTTCACGATATTGCGTGATCTGCTTCTAGAATTTGAGAGGGATCTGGGGTTTCACAAATCAAGTCAATGTCAAGACCAAATATTCTAGAATTGAAACTGTACGAAGAATGATGTAATTCCAACACGCAAGCTACCAGTTACCGATTTTCATTTTTCTTACTTTTTTCTTTTTTTTGGAGGGTTTTAACGGAGTATAGACGGGAAGAATAACGTGGAAATTTGGTCTTAAAATTTGACAGGGAAATTTCTAGGCGAAGATCAACCAATCTCGCAGATTCTCTCGCCTATAATTTGTATTTTATATGGTAAGGTTTTGTAAGGTAATGGTACAGTAAGCCGTGGCCCCACTTTTAAGACTCCATCGATGGACGGAGCTTTTGGTGGCCAGACCAGGGATCATTGGTACCTTGTTACCTTGGTGGGAACCTCCTAGAAGAAGGGGAAAAAAAAAAAAGAATTAAAAAAAAATTTCAATTTATGGTAAAATCTGAGCACAATTGTGGTATAGATGGAATTTCTCTGAAAAAAAAAAAAAAAAAAGCTTGTTGGGTTCATTCAAATGCTGCGGTTCGCCCACTTTTTCTATCCTCTTGGTTTCTTCTCAAATCATACTGTACCTGAAAGGCAAATTACTTTCTTCTTCCTTTTGACATCTCGCATTCGGAACAGGAACCGATCTTATCCTACTATAACCTCATCGTTGATTCACATGCGCCACCGCTATTGACGTTTTATTAACAGTCTCTTGACATTCTGGCCGTCTGAACTGTTACAGGATTATGTTCTGGACTGTCTGTCTTGCATCTCAACTTATCCAACATCGTACTGTCTCCTGAGACAATTCAATATACTTCCGTTCAAATCACGCCGTCCCTGTTTATAACACACAAAGAATAGGCGCTTTGTGACTATTACTCAGCGCTACCTTTATTCTCTACTAGAAGAAGCTACAATTCACACATTTACTTTTTATTTTGGACCTTCATCTTTGCGGCATCGAGTGTGAAACTTCACACAAACACAACATGCCTGGCCGTCTTCTCTCTAGTTTAGTCCGCCCTCATGTCCACTCCCACACATCGTTTCATTCTCATTCCAACACTTCCTCTTCTACCTCTGTTGATGAGATTCCACACCACACAATGGTCTCGAAGAAGACTTCCACGCATGTGAATCCGGAAAGGGCTCTCTCCCCGGAACGTCGTCTGTCCCTTGCCGTCGATCATTTGATTCACCCTCACAGAGATCACAGTAAGGAGAAGCGCCGTAGCCATGGTCGCTCTTCTGGTTCAAAGGAGCGATCAGGCGAGAGCAACGTCAGTGCTACTGCCAAGCTGGATATCATCGTTGAATCTCCACCACTCGTTTGCTACGGTAGCCCGGCCAATTCGACTGGTGCGCTCTTCTCTGGCCGTTTGAAGATCACCGTTGCCGAATCGGCAGACTCAATCACCCTCGATAAGTTCGACATGAGATTAATGACCAGATTGACTACAAAGAAACCCGTCTCCCGAGAGTGCTCCAACTGTGCGTCCCGGACGGAAGAGTTGACGCATTGGAATTTCCTGACAGAGCCACTCCACCTCAAATCTGGCGACCACGAATTCCCTTTCAGCTATCTGTTCCCTGGCCACCTTCCCGCTTCCTGCAACGGCTCCCTAGGAAAGATCGAATATTATCTCTCTGCACATGCACAGAACACAGCCGGCGAAGAATATACCTTCCAGATGCCTGTTCACATCAAGCGTGCAATCCTTCCCGGAAACGACAAATCTTCAATCCGTATTTTCCCCCCGACCAACCTCACAGGCCGTATCGTGCTCCCCTCCGTGGTCCACCCTATTGGCACTTTCCCGGTTCAGATGACTTTGAGCGGTGTCGTTGACAAGGGTGAGGACACCCAAACTCGTTGGCGTTTGCGCAAGATGATGTGGCGGATTGAAGAGCACCAGAAGATCGTGTCTCAGTCTTGCCCCAGGCACGCGCACAAAATCGGCGGCGAGGGTAAGGGTGTCCTTCACCAAGAGACTCGTATCATCGGCCACAACGAAGAAAAGGAGGGCTGGAAGACAGACTTCGATACGGCTGGAGGTGAAATTAGCATGCAGTTCGAAGCAAGCATCAACCCTACCTGCAACCCAGTGTGTGACCTGGAGGCTCCTGGTGGCCTAGAAGCCAAACACAACCTAGTCATCGAGTTGATTGTTGCTGAGGAATTTTGCCCCAACCGCAATACAAGGCTCATTACTCCTACTGGTGCAGCACGTGTTCTTCGCATGCAGTTCCATCTTCACGTCACTGAACGCAGTGGACTCGGTATCAGCTGGGATGAGGAAATGCCTCCGATGTATGAGGACGTACCCGCCAGCCCCCCAGGATACAAAATGCTCGATAGTAGTAGCATTATGGAGGACTACCGCGGGTCCCCAATGGCGCTGCCAGAGTATGAAGATCTCGAACGCATGGACTCCCTTCGACTGGACAGCGATTCAACCCACTCATCCATCCGAACCCACTCAACTACCCAATCCTCCACTCGCGGACGATCTCTATTCACAAACGACGATCTAACCGCCGAGCCTGCGCAGCTCGGAAGCAGCAACCGAGCATCCTCAGCCGATACTCGTTCATCCGATTAAATCACACCCTGCTCACATACAAGCGGACTGCCACGTAGTCCAGCATATCCACTCATTTCACTACTTAATGAACTTACGACTTTTTACGACCGAATGACCAAACCAAACCCAAACGAAAATCATCATTGCCGTTTTCAACAATGACATGACCCACAAACCTTTTAATCAACTCATGTGTTTTACTTTGCTCACTTTGTTTTATTCCCTGTCGCCATCAGAGCACCCGATAGAGAATTCCGTTTGGGAACCCAAAAAAGTTTTTATTTCTTTTGTCATTTTTTCCTATGTCTCTTGACAGGCTGGAGATTGTTTTCTTGATGATACCCGTCATGGCCAGAGGGTTGGACTTAACTACGCATGCACTCTTATTTCATAAAGATGGATACCTTATGCCTTTGAAAGATCTGCTTGATACACATACCCTGTCAGTTTTTAATAATGACATACTCTAATCATGGTCTATATCTTATACTTTATTCCTCTTTGGTCCTTGTAGATTGTTCTAGTAAAACACTGGGTTTGGATTGCTGTATACAACATAAACTAAGCTCTTGCTTTAAGTCTGCGTCTGAAGCTGGGCACTATGGTTTTGCTTATGATCGAAGATCCTTATACGGTGTGGTATGATAGATGTTAGGCTCAATGTTGTAGTTTTCACTTTATGTTTTCATCAAACAGTACTTTGTACAGTGTAATAGCAGACCGTAACGCCAATCCTTTCCATCCGTTTCCCATAGGTATCAGGCACAAAAAATCAAAAAAAAAAAAAAAAAA
>ML742172.1:1372-62685 GCA_009193465.1 Aspergillus avenaceus | reverse complement strand
AAAAAAAAAAAAAAAGAAAAGGAAAAGGAAAAAAGGAAAGAGTAAAGAAATTTCCCTGGAACGTATTGTTTCTCTCAGTTTCAGTCTCATTGCATACTCCATACGGAGTCGATATTAGTATTTCTATTTTAAAAAGTTTTTTTTTTTTAAGTTTTTTTTTTTTAAGTTTTTTTTTTCTCTATTCTACTGAAAATTTATTTTTTTTTTAATTAAAAAAAATCTAAACTCACAGCGATAAGACATCGGCATTCATAACAGAGTACATACATACATACATACAGTACCTGGTCCCGTACCTCTCCATACATAGTAGTATGCATTCCTCTTATTAGTGATTTGCCCCCCTCCTTTCCACTCTCTTTCCACCCCCCTCCAATCCCAAGGGAAGAAGACTACTCGAACAACTCGGTAGTAGCAGCTTAATCACCACCTCAACCATATCTTCCTTCCGCCATCGTGAACTTATTTCTCGTCCACCGTCACTGGAACCACAACCCTTTACCTTTTTCTAAATTTCCTCTTCCCTTCCCCCCCCATTCTTCTTTCCGACTCATCATCCACCCTTTCCTCTAATTCCTTTTTCTTTTTCCTTTTTCTTATACTCCCCATTTCCATTCCTAACATTTTTTTTTCTTTTTATTTTTTTCTTTACTTCTTTTCCGTCTTATCTGTATTGTTTCGTATCTTATATCTTTCATATACAACGATCGGGAGCCCCTATTATATAAATACCACCGGCCATTCACTCCCTGACTTCTATACTTGGACACTGCTTCGGGCCCCTATCTCTGACCCCTCGGCCCCTCCGGTTCTCTCCACGTCTGAACAGACCCTTGCTTCCGCGCGGAAATCGGGTTTCGGTTGTATCCTGGTGCTGTAGCAGGTCTATCACCTGGACACTATACGTCTGCCGTTCTCCCATAATCCTCACTGTTGTCCGGCACACGGTAGTGTCTTCGGCCGACTTGTTTGGCTGCCATTGCTTTCGTTCTGGCGGAATTCCGAAAGTAATGCCGGTCCACTCGTGCGCAGCACTGGAGCTTCTCGTCAGCTCACCATAAATTAATTGGTCTATCGAGGACAGTTTCTGGGGAAGAAAGCAAGGAACAAAAAGTAGAGAAAACAAGAGAGCGACCGAACGGGGAGATAAGAGAAGGGAGTAGGGGGCCAAGAGAACAAGAGGATGCTCTGTTGCAACTCGAACAGAGTGGGCTTGAATCTTTGAAGACATGAAAATGACTGATAGGCCCCCTTCACTAACAGGTCTGGAGGAACCCATCGATAATATTGCTCGCATTGGTCAAATATCGAATAGCGCCCACAAATGTGGGCTGGATAAGTCTCGTGAAGCGTCAGAATCCTCAACACCGCCGTCGGTAGAGGCAGATATCAAACAGTCTGTTACCAGACCACCAACCGCCAAACTTCCGCTGCAAAATGATTTTTCGGACGGTCAAACCACCCTCCGTCACCCATTCGCCCACCTCTACCATTCCTCCAGTACCTCTCGATCTCCTTCTACCCGGACCTCTTCGAGTTCACTCCAAGCCTTGAATGAGGATACCGTTGTCGATGCCCGGTCCGATCATGGCACGATTGGGCGAGGTACCCTATTCCGGAGAAGTTCTCATCTGTCGCAGTCAGACAATCAATCGACTGATTATCCAGTCTACCCCGATCAATCTTACGCCGTCCTGCAATCTCAGATACACCCCACCTATCAGCCGCCCTTCCTGCGCTCCAGGAGCTCCTATCCGTCGCGAATTGAAGGTCTTGGGAAATTTGCCCCGTCGCGCGCTTCTCGCACGGCGGGCAATACACCTGTATCCAGCCCGGGGCTATTCTCGGTCCGCAGTCCTCGCTCAACTTCGTCTCTTGTATCGGACGAGGAAGGTCGCATCAGCAGCCCCTTTCTTCATCCTACTCATCTTCAACCACCAAAGGAGTAGGTGCCATTTAGATTCTTCCTTCATGAGTTTGTTACAACTAACCACAATCTATAGAACCCATACGGCGGAGGTTGACAGAGATACTGTGACTGGAAACAAAGTTATCAATCAGTACGAAATTTTAGAAGAATTGGGACGCGGTGAACATGGCAAAGTGAAATTAGGAAGACATGTAGGAACCCGCCAAAAAGTCGCCATCAAGATTGTGCAGCGGTACTCGAAAAGGCGGCGCTTGGGGAAACTTGGAAACCCGGAAGACAAGGTCAAAAAGGAGGTTGCAATCCTGAAAAAGGCTCGACATCCGAACGTGGTTAGTCTGCTAGAGGTGATTGACGATCCGAACCGTCAGAAGGTGTATATTGTTCTGGAATATGTCGAAAATGGTGAAATCATTTGGCGGCGGCGAGGGCTACGGGAAATCGTCCATGTGGATAAACGTCGACTCGAGCGTGAGAAAGAAGGCATCGCCGACTCACCATCATTTATGGAGGAGTGCCAGCAATACATCCGAACTGCTCAACATCTCAGACACCAGCGGGAGAGGGCACGAGAACGACGTCAGAAGCAGGCAGAACACGCACAACAAGGCCCTATCCCGGCTTGGAGTTTGGAGCATGGAGCGGAATCAGATGACGAGGAAAACGACCTAGGGCCTGAATTAACCGTCACTCGCACTCCGAGCTGCTCCATGAGTCCAGATGATGCCCAGCCCTCTCCAAGCTACTCCTCCCATGAGTCGGTACTGGCCGCGGTGGAAGGCAGTATGTATGGGGCTTATATGGAATCACCCTACGAGAGACGTTTCAGTACGGCGTCAAGTAGCTTCGGGCATCCTCCTTCCGAACCCGAATGGTCATCTGACGATGATGATATGTCTTGGGTTCCCTGTTTGTCCTTTACGGAAGCGCGCAATGCCTTCCGCGACTCTTTGCTCGGATTGGAATATCTTCATTATCAAGGTATAATTCATCGTGACATCAAACCTGCGAATCTCTTACTCACCAGTAATTATCGGGTCAAGATATCAGACTTTGGTGTTTCTTACCTTGGGCGCCCGATCCGGGACGAAGAAGAGGAACAAATCGGGGAGACAGATGCGACTGAACTGGATGATGCTCGGGAGCTATCCAAGACAGTTGGTACTCCCGCATTCTATGCTCCGGAGCTGTGTTACACAGGTGAGGATTTTGTTGACACCGTTGGTTCTATTCCACGGATCACCGGTGCAATTGATGTTTGGTCTCTTGGCGTGACCCTTTATGGCATGATATTTGGACGTTTGCCATTCGTCTCAGATGATGAATATAGCATGTTCCAAACGATTGTCAAGAAAGAGGTATTTATTCCACGGAAACGCCTGAAGCCTGTTGCCGATGACCCGGATACTGGTAGTCAGTGGCCTTGGGACGCAAACAGCACCAAGCGAATGGAAGACGAGTTAGTATATGAAGATATTGATGATGAGTTGTACGATCTGTTGAAACGTCTCTTGACAAAGGACCCTGTCAAGCGAATCACAGTGAAAGAAATCAAGCATCACCCTTGGGTTTTGGATGGTCTTCCTAACCCGAGAACTTGGGTAGAGGAGACCGATCCAGGATACCAAAGCAAAGGTAAAAAGATCGAAGTGTCTACGGAAGAAGTCACCACTGCTGTCAGTAAGGTGCCGTTCATCCAGCGGGTTCGGTCTAATGTCGCCAAATGGTTCAGTGGCAGATCGAAAGACAAGGATACTCGGAAGCGGACGCCTAGCGCAGCCCCTTCTGTTGAGTCTTCGTCCACATCGAGTACTAGCAGCTTTGGGAAGTACCTTTGGGATAGTCGCCGTGCTAGTCTTCGGGAAGAAGACTTTCTGCGGCCCCCGCGCATGAGCAAGGAAGGCGAGCATCCCCTGTCACAGAGTGTCACTGCAAGTCCAATTGGTCGTGAAGACCAGACATCTTACTTCCAAGGAGCTTTGGTGGCTTCGCCCGCATCACTCGATCGCACCCCACGGCCGGACCCTCCAGGACGTTCAATATCCTCGTTGTCTACCGCTGAGTCAGCCAAAACAGTCAAACCGACCAACCTAGGCCCAACACCCCCACCGCAAAGAACCGTTGCCCCGACTCGTATCGAAACCTCGGGGACCACCAATGTTAATGGTCTTTTCGGTGGGGCAAGCCACCGGCTTGCCCGAGGTCTCCAATCCGGAGAACGGCGGACTGATAAGTCTGTCTCTGAGAATGCGCCCACAGAAGGGGATCGTCACTGCGAGCCTTCTTTAGCATTGAGTGTGGCTTCTGCGGTCGGTCAGCACTCTAATTTGCTGTCAGATGAGGACTCCCTTACATTGCGGGCTGAAGGGCCGTCAATCCCGGGGGCATCAGGCCACCGACGTAATCGATCTCATCAATTGTCAGGAAAGGCTTCGACAGAGCCTTTCCACCTGACCAAAGAAGCGTTGCTGCGTCAGAGACGAAGTGAACTCGACGCCACCATCAACGGATCCCATACAACCCGTCGCAGAGGAAGTGAGCCTCCCGCGAAGCCTGCTATTGGTTTGCGCTCAGAGATGCCGTCCCACTTGACAGGGTCTCTAGGTGACAGTATTCTAACCGAACCCTCTGCTGAGGGGCGGATCACATCGCCTCCATCTGCTGCCGCAATGTCTTCATCTTCGATCGAGGATTACACCAGTGGAATGTCTCAGAGTACTTCTCATCCGAGTATCCCATCAGTCATCTCAGGGGCATCATCGCTTTCTGACAGCATCTCCGGTAAAGACTGCGAGTCAGCGTTTCATGTACCGTCCATCCTTCGCACCGGTGAGACTGTTAAAGCACGGCAATCCAACCCAGCCAAACCTGCGGACGATGATGAGTCTCGGTATTATTGCGATGACGAGAATGAATCAGAAGAAGACTCCGAGGATGAGGGTCTTGTCATTGGTAAAAAGAAGACGGGTCCCCAAAAACCCATTATTCGGAGCTCCAATATCCCGAAATAATCATGATTCACGAAAACATCAGTATGTCCTACTGTAGGCTGGAAGCCGAACAAAAGACGGAAAACCCTGTCTTGGACCCTACTCACGTCATCTACGGTGTTTTACATCTGATAAATGGTGTTATTTTTATTATTTTCATTTCTGCGCTTTTTCTTTTTCTCAATTACGGATTTTCTACTTACTCTCATGGGCTCGACTTCTTGCGTGTATATCAATTCTTTTTCCTTTTTTTTTTATTACGGGGGTTTCTCGTTCTCATTGCTTGCCTCCCCAGACTATGGGGCATAAAGAATCGGTGTGAAGGCTTGCTATTATTCCATTGTGATTGAGACATTGATCCTTGCCTGTACATATATTCGCATTGGCGGCATGTTTATATTTGGCCTTTTGTCACCTTGTTTCCTTTTTATACTCTCCCTGGTGTCGCTTTGCTGGATGACCCGTGAAAGACGCTCGGGCTTTTCTTTTCGCTTTCTTGCCATTTGGCCTCTTCCCTTTGCGTCTATATATACTTTTTGTTTGGGTCGGTGCATTAGGACTCGGGGCATCTGTGATAATTCTTGTATGTAATGTCGGCATGAGGAGGATACACGGGGAGACCAGGGTACACAAACCCGGTGGTTCTTTCGCAGAGGAAGCCGCAGGGCTGATGATCATGTCTTTCATATTATTGCGTGGGTTGAATGACGGTGATGACTTTTTACCCATTTTAAAGGGGGGCTATGGTAGGCCCTCGGAGTTGCATTTTACAAATACATCTGGGATGACGAGAAGAAGAATATAAAGATTCACCTGGCGACTCGGTGTCTTTTTCAAGATATCACGCTTTTTTTTTTTTTTTTTTTTTTGTTTTTTTTTTTTTTTTTTTTTTTTTTTTTCATTTTTTTTTTTTTTTTTTTTTTTTTTTTTTTTCTTGATTAACCCTACTATTCTGCCCACTATCTGGTCATCGACCTTTGACGAGTCCAATCTACACTACTCGAAGGATTTTTCTCATCCAACTCATCCTTCGAGTAAGACTTTTTTTTTTTTTTTTTTTTTTTATGGACAATATCTTTTTTGGTAAAAGGGAAATGCTCCGGTCGATATACTAAAACGAGGCAAATAAGGATCATGTCTGGAGGACTTTTAACATATGATTGTGGGTTGATGGATTGAACTCGATTGTTTTCATACTTCACCATTGATTACAATTTAATTCATTTACCAATGTATCATCCGACTATCGCACCAATCCAGTGTTCATCTCCACCTGACAGAAAGGAAATGACTACGGAGCTACATTGAGGGCGGACTATAGGGATTAAGACGGTTACTATTGTGCAACTGACAATGTCGCTATGGATGCGTGGAGAGACTTTGATTAAGAAGAGTCCTAGACTGTCCTTTGTCGGCCCCAGTTATCTGAAGATTCTTCATGCTTAAGTATGTGGTTGAATTGTGGAACTCGGAGAAAGAAGAGTATGGATCACCAGTCTTGCACACCATACTTTATACAACAATCTAGTACTTATCCCCTCTACATCAAGAGTTCACGATGATAAATTCTCCACGAGCCAGGAATTAGTAGGTGTATCCCAGAGTTCGGTGTAGCAATTCATATTCCGGACTCGGCTCAAGAGAGCAAGTAGAGAGTCAAGCTTTCAATCTACCTGCAACGCATTCCCCTATGATACTCCATTGCTGACAAGCAACCGAGCTGCTGGGTCAGTGGCCCATAGCTATGCTGACGGACTAATAGATTCAAAAATAGTTTAAGCGATCTGCTACGGAGAAGTTCCAGCGAGAAGTAGCATCCCGAAACACTGGTTTTAGGGTAAAAGTGGAGTTTCTTTCGTATGGGTATTTTGTGAACCAAACATGGGCTTTTACTGGGTGCTTCCATTGTTATCATGCTTATGAATGTTAGTATAATTGTGCTTGTGAATGTTTATCTGCTAAAAGGCAGGGGTTGTGTGTGATGTATGCCGAGATTATGCAGGTTGGGTTAGCTTACTACTTTATTGTTACTACTTTATTGTTACTACTTTATTGTTACTACTTTGCTGAGGAATCGATGTTTCATGTTGTTGACGTATGGAGTATGCTAACTGTCTACCACATGGTTTGAGTCCCTGGACAAGGGGCTATCACATGGCGACGCGGATCTATGCATCTTTCCTATGTAGTAAAGACTGATTGTCTACGTGCTGTGTGGTTCGTCGAAGGAAGTTCGGTTCAATAGTGCGCAGGGCAGCGAGGGCTATTGTTTTGACTGACAGGCGGAAAGAGCTTTAAGTGGATATGGGATCGGTGAAGGATGTGAAACAACTATCCAAGCCAAGACGGCCTCCGTGAAATTGGCATATTCCCCTCTCTCCCTCTACCTACCTGGATCACCAGGCACGATCGGCGTAGTAATCAAGTATGGACAGAAAAGACCCAATCGGCATCCATGGTCATCGCGTGCTCCAGGTGGAAAGTCCGGAAAGCTGTACTATCCCGGTGGAGCCCTAACGGATTGTCACAGACCGTCCATAGCCAAGATTCATCCACCAATGAGGATGCTCGTGAGGTCTGCGTCCGTGGTGAAGATAGAAACTCCGACTGTTCTGCATTGATTAACCTTCCTAATTTAGCTATGCAGCATGCCATTCTGAACGGAGCTGTCGCTCCGCATCCTGGAATCGGAGGGGACGGTTGACTATATAACCCCTCTTCGTCTATCCGATGTTCTTCTTGAATGAGTGAATATCTTCCGCAACATTGAAGCCTTGTTGGACACTCTCAACGAAAATGCGTTACTCTTTCCTTCTTGCGACCCTCCCGTTGCTCGCCAATGCGGCTCTCACGTACCGTGGAGCGGACATCTCGTCTACGTTCCTGGAGGAGAAGGCTGGGGTATCTTACAAGAACCTGAACGGCAAGACGCAGGCCCTGGAGGGCATCATGGCCGACAACGGCGTCAACTCGATCCGTCAGCGCGTGTGGGTGAAGAACGGCGACTATGACTTGACATACAATGTCAACTTGGCCAAGCGGGTTGCCGCGACCGGGGCCAGCGTCTACTTGGACCTCCACTACAGTGATGACTGGGCCGACCCGCAGCATCAGGTTAGTAGTACTTCATACACCGTTCCCGGTGGGTTATAAATTCTTCCAGAAGACTGACGAAACTAGACCACCCCCGATGGCTGGTCTACGACGGACCTCAACACGCTGGCCGACCAGATCTACCAGTACACATTGAACGTGTGCAACGAGTTCGCCAAGGAGGGCATCGACGTGGAAATCGTCTCGGTCGGCAACGAGATCACTTCCGGGCTTCTCTGGCCGCTGGGCAAGACCGACAACTATGAGAGCATCGCGCGCCTGCTGCACTCGGGCGCCTGGGGTGTCAAGGATTCCAAGCTCACCAAGACACCCCAGATCATGTTCCACCTCGACAACGGATGGGACTGGGAGCAGCAGAAGTACTTCTACGACACCGTGCTGGGCACGGGCATCCTCCTGGACGACGACTTCGACGCGATCGGCGTGTCGTACTACCCCTTCTACAACGAGAAGGCTACCCTGGCGTCACTCAAGACCAGTCTGTCGAACCTGCAGTCGACATACAAGAAGAACGTGATGGTCGTCGAGACCAACTGGCCCGTGACGTGTTCCAGCCCTGAGTATGGCTTCCCTTCGGACCTGAAGGATATCCCCTTCTCGGCTGAGGGTCAGAGCACGTTCCTGGAGCGCTTGGGTGAGGTCTTGACTGCCTCCAAGGCCACGGGTGTCTTCTACTGGGAGCCGGGTTGGACCAAGAATGCCGGATTGGGATCCAGCTGTGAAGATAACCTGTTGGTGGATTATGATACTTACCAGGTGCGCAGTAGTGTGAAGACATTGGGACAGCTATAAAAGTATCCCCAGATTTTTTTTTTTTTTTTTTTTTTTTTTCTTGTTGCATATTATCAGATGATAATTTATTTATAATTCATTTTTTTTTATTGTTTTTATTTATTTTTAACTTATTCCTTTGACAGGATATCCGTGCTTTTTTTTTTTTTTTTTTTTTTTTAATCTCAGATAAATTGTTCCAATTTGTGGGGGGAAAAGAGGCAGGAAAATAATTGATTAATATTCGAAAAGCAATCAAAGAAGAAAAACAAGAAAAAGAAAGAACAGAAAAAGACAAGAAATGCTGATACAGTGGCTGTGCAAAAACCGATCCACTTTTTGGCAAAATGTCCACCAGAATCAGGCCATCAGGCCCTCCACACTCGCCAAGAATTGCAGTACACCGTACACTGGACAGCGTACGGGAGAATAATAATTTAAAAAATAAATAAGAAGAATAAAAATGAAAAGGGGAAAATTAAGTCAGGCTGATTTTTCTATTCCAGAAGTCGTAGTGATAGGCAGGATTACTGGAGATGGAAAATCCAATCACTGGTTGGTCGTCGCGTTTAGACATAACTTTAGTTGATCAGTTGTGGGGAACTTTTGCGATCTAGTTGAGATCTCCACTCTTTTCTCTTATTCTCTTTCTCTTTCTTTCTCTATCTCTTTGGTTTATTTTATTATTTGCTGGGTTTTGTTTGGGGTTTGCAGTTGCTGTACTTTTTGTTTTGTTCCTTGTATGTATAAAGGAGTGTTTGGATGTTCCATTTCTGATCAATTCCATATATACATATATACTATTATATGTATGAAATGTTTGGAGATGAGTAGAGCAAACAATACACGAAAGAAGTCAGTACTTGTTTTGTTCTCGGTCTTTTTGTCTATCCGATGATTGGTGTGTTCGGGTATCCAAGTGGAGAAATCATGGTTTGGCCTGAGATCTGCCTTGGAAATGTTCGTATTCCAGAGGTTTTCTTCTGTATTTGACGGTGTATTGTGGTATTCTTGACCCGTGATGTAATTCACATCCAGTCAGTCAAACAAACCTTGAGGCTCTTTTCATTCTTCTATTTTCCCCTATTGCCCTAGACATTCTCTCTCTCTGTCTACTTCGTATATTCCCTCAAATTCTGGCCCCCATTTTTAATTTTCTTTTTAATTATATATATATTTTTTCCTTTCTGGGCAAGTAAGGAAGAGAAAAGATCATGTCAAACAAAAATTACCGAGACTTATAGATATTTATTTTATTTTATTTATTTATTTTTTTTTTGTGTCTATTTTCTCCCACGAGGCTGATTCGCAAGGTGCACTTGGAGCCTCCCTTTTTTTCTTCTACTCTTTGACCAAGTAGTACTCGGGAGAACTGAAATTATTCTTTCTCTTCCTTTTTGAAAATTCTTTTTATTTATCATTATTATTTGATTCCATTTTATTTATTTCAAAAAAAAAAAATATTATTTTATTGGGGGTTTTTTATTTTCCATTTGTGCCTGAACCATTCAGCAGCCTTAAAGCAAAGGAAAACTAAACAATCACCGCCCCCTCCTCCTCTTCCTTCTCTACTTCTTCTCTCTCCCTCTTACTCATTCTTTCTCTTACCACAACCAAAACTGCCTTCTCCACTCCACACCCAGGATCGATCTAAACTCAACCAACCAAATATCCTTGGTTTCAGCCCTCACAGCCTTGCTTCGCGTGGTATCTATTTCGGGATACATCTAACTCATGGATTCCCAAGATACCCTCCGAGATGCAGGGCAAAATGCGGTTGGGGTTAAAAACCGCAGTGTGAGCCCCTCCACTCTTCCGCAGCAACCATACGAGAACGCTGCTTCACCGGGCTTGACGTTGGATCCCTCCTTCGCCGTCTCCTATCAATCTGCTTCCTTTAATCCCAACAATAATCCCACCTCCCCCGACTCCTACAGTTACACCTCCGGCGGCTATCTATCCCCGACCAGCGCGCAAACCTTGGCCCCGCCCGACCAATCCTTTCCTCACTCCCTCCAATTGCCCCAGTCATTCGATCCCACCTTGATCAACCAGCTGGATCATTCCTCGGGGCTGTCGATGCAGCAGCAGCAGCAGCAGCAGCATCAGCACCCACCCTCACAGCCCTCCGAGGAAAACTTCTCGTCCATGTTGAGCTCCAACCCCACCGATTTCGATTTCGCTTTGTATAGCCCCAACAGCACTACCGGTCCTGACTACGATACCTCCCTCATGTTGGACCCTCAAATGCACAGTCAATCGCGACAGGTCCACCAGGGTGTCAATCCCGCCGATTTACTCAGTCAGACTCCATCGCCGCATGCCGCCGCCTCTCCGCAAATGTCTCCGCAAGACCAACAGCCGCATCACTCTTCCCCGGGCCCCATGTCTCCGCCGGGTTCGACTACGGGCACGTACTATACCCCGCAACACTCGCGCCATACCTCTCTGGACCCCGCCAGTGCGGCCTACCTGACCGGCAATTCCCACCAGGACTGGCAGGCCGTCATGAACAATGCTGCGTTCCAGGGCCATCGGCGCGCCCCGTCGGAGGTGTCGGAGGTGTCATCCGCCGCGCCATCCCCGTACATGTCTCAGCACGAATCTTTTGATGGGGTGGATAACAACCCCTCCCCACTTTTGGCACCCCAGAATGACCCCGGACTTTATGACAACGCGCTGGGCATCGAGTCCTTTACCCTGTCCGAGCAACATCAACCCCACCATCAGGCCATCAGTCCCGCCCATAGCCCGTATATTTCCCCGCAGTTGATGCCGCAGCAGGGAACTGAGATGCTTCCGAATATCCCCTATATCTCAGGCAACCAATACCCCGGTCCGTCAACGGATCTCTATGGCAACGGAGTGGATGCAGTGGGCAATCTCCAACCGGGGAACGCCGCAGACATCGGCCAGGCATCACAGATGGCGCCACCCTCGATCAATGTGGAGTTTGCCCCGCCGTCCCGGACTCCGATCTTTCCCCAGTCGAAGCCAGCGGCCGACCTGGACTCGTTGAGCCCGCCCCCGTCCATGCGTAAGCATCCCATTTTCCGCCCGATCATGCTTATTATCGCATACTAACTGGAGATGCAGGATCTCGCATGCGTAGTAAATCCGATCCCTATGCTCATCCGGCGTCTCGCTCACGCTCTCCCGTGTCCGTGTCGAGTAGTCTCGAGCCCCTGGCCCCGTCCGCCCCGCGATCTCTGTCACCCTTCGATTCGATGGGCCGCCAGCCGCACAGCAACCCCTCATCCCGCGACCCGTCACCATCCCGGTCCGGTCGTCGTCTGTCCACCTCCTCGATCGATAGCCGCAATTATATCCTGGGTCTCGCGGACCCTCAACGGCCCGGAGCTAACCCGAATGACTCTAAGCGGGTGCAAAAGCACCCGGCGACCTTCCAGTGTCATCTTTGTCCCAAACGCTTTACCCGCGCCTACAACCTCCGGTCCCATTTGCGAACGCATACGGATGAACGACCGTTCGTGTGCACCGTCTGTGGGAAGGCGTTCGCGCGTCAGCACGATCGCAAGCGCCATGAAGGGCTGCATTCCGGCGAGAAGAAATTCGTCTGTCGCGGCGAGCTGTCCCGCGGTGGACAGTGGGGATGCGGCCGCCGGTTTGCTCGCGCGGATGCCCTGGGCCGTCATTTCCGGTCGGAGGCGGGCCGGATCTGCATCAAGCCCCTGCTGGACGAAGAATCGCAGGAGCGGGACCGTTCGATGATGGACCAGCAGCAACAGGCGCAAGCTGGTCACCTCCAGCCAGTCCCACCGCCGCTCATGGTGCCGGGCATGGATGGTCAGCATGGCAATGGGTTCATCTTGCCCGCCGCTTTGTTGGCCCAGTACCCTGCCCTGCAGAATTTGCAGTGGGATCAGATTCCCGCGACTGCCGATGACCCCAGTGACATCGGCGGCCGCAGTAGTTTCGACGCCAGTTCGGGTGGCGAGTTCGGTTTCGAGGATGACGAATCCAACCTCAGCAGTGTGTCGGGCGTGAGTGGCTACGGCAGTCCTCAGGACAACCTCTACATGATGAATAGTCAAAACCAGATGTTGAATCTTAACCCCGGGGATCCCGGGTACACCAACACTGAATGGAGAGACTGACCATGCGTGTCTATGACCTGATGTGGTCTTGCGCGGCTTTCTCTCCTTTTTTTTTTTTTTTTTTTTTTTTTTTTTTTTTTTTTTTTTTTTTTTTTTTTTTTTTTTTTTTTTTTTTTTTTTTTTTTTTTTTTCCATTGACTACGAGTCAGCTGCGATTTGGCACGATTTCAACCACAATAGAGGATTGATTTACTATTCGGCGTTGAGAGATACAGGAAGAAACCGGTGTGATGGCAGGAAACAACCCATTCGTTTATAACGCGCATTTAACTCTTCCCCCTTTTTTGTTTCGATTCCCCTCTTTATTGTTTCCAACGTCCACAGTGGTTTTTTTGTGGACGGTCATGTGTTTACGATGAATTCTTCATACCCCATGGAATTCTTGACCTGCCGTTTTGTGCGAGGACAAGATTCCACGTCTGTTTTTTGCGGGAAAAAGAATAACTTTTTTATGGCGTCAAATATGATTCCCATATTGAATCTTCATATATATCCATATTTTGGTATAATTTTAAGGCTGGATTGTGTAAGATGTAGACTCGGCGTTCTACGTTCTACTTGGAGGTACGTAGTTACGGAGCTGCTTCAAGGAAAGGGAGGAAAAGCCAAGGCTTAATGAATATGCACACAGTCGCTTTGATATACAGTAATGTAAAAGAATCCCCTGAACTCAAAACAAAGATCTAGAGTAGAGTTTGCCGAAGTGACGTAACGTAGTATAAAACTCGCTTCCATAAAGTCAACACGATCTACTACTTCGAAACCGACACCATCTGAACCAGTTTCGTGATCTCGCCGAGCCATTTCACCGCGAACTCTTCCTCTGTGAACCGCAGGGCTGATTTCCGGGCACGCAGACGCATAGCTACCTTTTCGTCTTCGGGGAGGGCGAGAGCGGACTCGAAGGCCGTGGCGAATTCGGATTCCGTGGAGGCGCGGAAGCCGGTTGGGCCGTCGCTGAGGTCGATTACGATGTCTTCGCGGGGACCGCCGGAGTCGTGGACTACGCTGATTAGGCCGGCGGCTTGGTATTCGACGACGCAGATGCCGAAGTGCTCGTTCCACATTGCGTTTACGCCGAGGGAGGCTGTGCCCAGGTGCGAGAGGATGGCGGGCCAGCTGGCGTCGCAGAGGAAGGTGGTGTGGTCGCGGATGCGGAGTTCGTGGGCTAGGAGGCGGAGATTGTAGATGTGGGTTTCGTCGGGGGAGGCGTGGCGGACTGAGCCGATCAGGACGAGTCTGGGCGTGGGCTGGGCGGCGGATGCTGGGTTCTTGCTGCGTTCTTGGAGGAAGCGGGCGAAGGAGCGGAGAAGCAGCGGGTGGTTCTTTTCCGGGCGGAACTGCGCGATGTACAGGATGACTGGTTCGCGGTTCTTCTCGGTGGCGGAGTCGACGGTGATCGTGGATTGGAGCTCTGAGACGGCTGTTGGGGGGAAGACGACGGTGGGATCTTGGTGCGGTTGGGTGCGGCGCGATGGGCCCCAGATTGTGCGGATGTGCGCGGACGTCCAGGAGGAGTTGCACATTACGACGTCGACGTGGCCGCCGACCCAGCCGTAGAGACGGGCGAAGGCTAGCCAGTATTTCCGCTTGACTTGGCCCTTTAGGCCCTTTCCGGCGCCGGCGTTGACGCCCTTCACGCCGGTTTGGTCGTCGAGGGACTGCAGCATGTCGGTGGAGATGGTCGGGTAGTGCACGTAGGCGCCGGTGGGGATGGGGGGGAAGAGCATCTTGCAGAAGGCGAGGGTGAAGGCGTAGCCCATTGTGTCGACGAAGATGTCCGGGACGAGGAGGTTGAAGGCGTCGTAGGCCACGACCAGCGAGCCCAGCGACTGGCCGAGGAGGGTCATGTACGGGTACATGCTGCTCTGGACGTATTTGCGGGTCGTCAGGTAGAGCAGCACCACAGTTGGCGCGTGGAGATGGATGTTGAAGCGGTTCTGGACACGCTCCAGCATGGCCGTTTTGCTCACTTCGTGGTCTCCGGTGTAGATGGCGCAGACGGCCTTGGGCCATCGCTTCTGGGTGGCTCTCACGGCTTCCCAGAGGACACGTTCTCCGCCTCCTCCGGCATTACTGGCTCTCACATGTCAGCGGGCGATCCTGATGGCATTATGGAGATCTTTTCTCTCTGTCTCTATCCCTCTTTGTTTCTCTCCGGTAGTTGGAATGAATGGCCATACCAGAATGGATGGAAGAACCCAATGATCCCATCCCACTCCTCGCTACCGCCTGTTCCAGAGCTGGAGCTGGCGTCGAGCTTCTCCCAGTCTTCATCCTCCCCTTGGCTTCCCAACGACGACCTGGAGGGCTTCGAGGTAGCCCCCTCATCCTCAGCCCGGACGCGCGAGAGGATGTACTCTCGGCGAGACCTGGTTCTCTTCTGGATGACCCATCCGACACCACGGAGCACGACACGGAGAACTCCCAAGGGGAGTAATGGGAGGACAGCGCAGGTTGCGAGGAGCGCGAGGACGGTAATGACCGTCTTGAGGATCAACAGCATCATGACTAGCAAAAGGACATCCCGTTGTAATGTTGATGTGTATATGGCGAAAGATGTTTGGAAAAGACAACAGCTGGCGGAATAATTAATTGGATGAATTAATTTCCAATTAATTTCTCTATCGATAAAGCGGCTTCTGGTTTCCGTATGGTTTCCGTATGGTAAGTTTAGTCCACGTGAGGAAACATCACCTGATGCGTTTTGCTCGGTTTGCATTGTTTTTCATTTTTGTTCTGGTTTACTGTCGTTGCTGTCGCTGTTTACTTCCATTGACTTTTTTGTCAATTCCTCCACCTCCGAGGTCTCCTTCACCATGAGACCTCTTCGCCCTTCACTTCGCCTGCCGATAAGGTCAACTGCCCAGCAGATTCGCCATTTTCACCCGACCAGGCCAGCTCTTTTCACCACCGAACTACTAGATGCATCCGCTTCCTTGATCTATGGCGTCCATTCCATCTCCAGCTTGCCCTGGGCCTTGTCCATCCCATTGACGGCAGTGATTGTTCGAACGGTAGTTGCCATGCCCCTCCAAATCTACACCAAGGTCCAAGCGCGCAAAGAGCGCGCCCTCGTGCCCGTTCTTTCCGCATGGGATAAGGTCTATCGGGGTGAAGTCACACTGCGGAACAGGAAAGGAGAAGATGTGCAATTGGAGGGTGCCGCGAAGGCTACGCGTAGAGTTATGATACAGGTGCGGCGGAAACGGCTGGAGTTGTACAAACGCTGGAAGATCCCTTGGTACTGGAAGCCGATGAGCCTCCTGCAAATCCCTATTTGGATCTCTGTCATGGACAGCATCCGAGCCATGTCCGGGAGCAAGAATGGATTCATCCCGTGGTTGCTGTCGTGGTTCGAGCCCGGCTCGGCCAGTGCGCCCCTGGTATCGGTCGAGCCGTCGCTGGCGACCGAGGGCATGCTGTGGTTTCCGGACTTGCTGGCCGGCGATCCGACCGGCATCCTGCCTGCCGTGCTGAGCCTCTCCATCGTCCTCAACATCCAAAACGGCTGGAAAGGCCCGGGGTTTCCACAGCTGGCTGATTTGCCCACACCCGAACTGACGAGGAAACTGACCTTCAAGGTCCTGCAAGTCGGCCTTCAAGTCCTCGCCTGCCAAATCGGCTATTCCGCCTACATCACCGAAACCCCTACCGCCCTCCTCCTCTACTGGATCACCAGTTCCAACGTCGCTACCCTGCAAACCGCGTATCTCGAATCTGCCATGTTTTCAGACCGACGCTTGAAGCCTTGGAAACGCCTCAGCATCGGGTATGACGTAGATCGAGTCGCGGCCGCCCTGAAGAGGAATAGAAATTCATGAACGGTCAATTGCAAACCGGACAGAATCATTTTAAACAACCAGGATGCGGACCGCGAATCTTATCAGGGGCCGAGTCCGACATAGTCACCCATTGACTTATGTCAGTAAGTTCCCGGCTCAACTGAGTCCGGGGACAACGCCGCAATGCGGCTATCTACAGACTTCGTCCTTAGTATTGGACGGAATCCGACTTATTGGTAATAGATAAGCACGGCTGTAGTGTCAATGTATATCATGTCCTGTATATATATATCAAACATCAGTTATACCCTTTCCCTACAACAGTCCAATTAAAACAACAGATCATACCAAAAATAAAAAATATATATATATATATATATAAGAAGAAAGAAAGAAAGAATATAACAAAAGAACAAAGACAACCCACACTGATACCTATACCAAAAAACAATAGACAAAAAAGAATGAAAGAAAGAAATCCAGGCATAATCACGTGACACCACGTAACAACACCAGTACCAACCCTTGACTGTCGTCATTCTCCGTTCCCCGCGGATTTTATCCATTGTCGACTTTCCTTTCCTATATAACTAAATCTTCTTTTTTTCCTCCCCACCTATTTCCCATACCTCCTCTCTTACCACAGAATAAAATTACGGATATTATACGGATATTTCGAGGACTAATTCTAGGATTGATTTTACGGATAAATTCTACGGGTTCGGTTTATATTATCGTTTCTTGGTCCGGATGTCCTCGCGTGCGATTCGCAAATTACAAAAGCTGCGCGAGCAAGAGGCGCAGCGGGTTGAGGAGGATGATTCTGATGATGAGCCTGTGGCTAGGCCTAAGATTAATGCGTTTGACTTGTTGAATGCTGGTGGTGAAGAGGAAGATTATCAAGAGGAGGATGAGGAAGAGGAAGCAAAGCCGGAGCCGGAACCAGAGCAGGTGTCTGATAATGTGCCAGAGCCTGTGACGCGGTCTACGGAAGGAGGGAAATCTGCGCAGTCTAAGAAGAAGAAGGGGAAGAAGAAGAAGAATAAGAAGGCGGCTTCGAAGCCTGAGGAGGCTGCGTCTACGGGGAAGATGGGGAAGAAGGGGAAGAAGATGGATGATGTTGATCGGGCGCTGCGGGGTTTGGCGGTTGGTGGGGATGCTGCGCGGGGATCTGCTTCTGCTGGTACTGCTGGTGGGCGTGATGATGGGTTTTCGAAAACGCCGGAGACGCTGCTTGCCATTGAGCCTAGGGCTCTGAATGCTACGAATGAGATGCGGAAGTTGTTTGGGAATGTTGTGTTGGAGAACTTTGATCAGGAGGATGCGGGGACCGGTCGGCGGAGAGATAGGGCTCGGGAGACTATTGATCTGGGACGCGCGTTGACGGGTCGGTATAGTCCTGCTAGCAGGGGGCAGAGTCTGGCTGGGGTGACGCTGCGGCGTAATGCGCTGATGCAGGGTAAGGATGAATGGCCGCGGACGCCGAGCGGGGGTCTTGGTATGGAGCTGGTGGAGAAGACGGAGGCTGGACCTACGGTTTACCGGATTGTTCACAATTCGGCGTATAAGGATGTGCAGAGGCAGTTTGAGATGTGTGTGGAGTCGATGGACCCGCAGAGAATGATTCAGCTGTTGCAGTACAACCCTTACCATATTTCGACCCTGCTCCAGGTCTCTGAGATCTCGAAGCACCAAGGCGACCATGCCGTTTCGGCTGACTTGCTGGAGCGCGCGCTGTTCAACATTGGACGATCGGCCCACTCGTCTTTCAATACCCGTCTCAAGGAGGGTAATGCGAAATTGGACTTCATGCACATGGAGAACCGTGAGTTGTGGCTGGTCGGTTGGAGATACATCGCCAATCTGGGGATGAAGGGCACGTGGAGGACGGCCTACGAGTGGGCCAAGTTGCTGCTGAGTCTCAGCGACAGTGACCCGTACTGCATCAGACTGTTGATCGATCATCTTGCGCTGAGAGGCCGAGAATACTCCCATTTCATTGAACTCTGTACACAAACCCGTTTGAGCAAGGAGTGGGATGCGCTTCCGAACATCCAGTGCTCATTGGCGCTGGCCTACCTCCGGTTGAACAAACCCAAGGAGTGTCGAGAGCAGCTGCGCTTGGCCATGTCGCGCTACCCGTGGGTGTTCTGCAAGCTGGCACAGGAGCTCGATATCCAGCCCATGCCGAAGCGCATCTGGGGTAAGATGCCGCCTACCGAGGCGCATGAGTTACTCACGGAGCTCTACATTGTGCGCGCCAAGGATCTCTGGAATACGCCCGAGGTTGTTTCCCTGGTCGTGGAAGTGGCAGATACCCTGGAGGAAGGCGAAAAGCCCGTTGAACCACCGGAGATCACTCTCGACATTGCTCGTCATGTGGTCCTCTCGGACAACCCGAAAGTCACGACACATCTGCCCTCACGGTTTGTATCGGGACGTATCTCATCTTCCGACCCCCTCCCTCCCTATGAATCCGAGGCTTTTCGCCAGCAATCCGACCCGACACCATCCTACCTCGCGAATATGCCCGAGGCCGGGCGCCCACAGTGGCTCCGAGATCTTCTGGACCAGTTGAACAACGGGGGGATCCATTTCCCTCGGTTTGGACAGGGTGATGGAGACGGAGAAGAAGGGCAGGACAACGACCTCCTATCCGAGGGAGAAGACGAGACCGATGGGACCCATAATGCGCTTCCACACCCGAGCGCAGATCAACAGCCCCTCCTCAAGCAGTGGCTGGTGGCCGACGGGATGCACGCCCTCCAAGCCTTCTTGCGCCAATATGGGGTGGATCGCGGGAATTGGGGCGAGGTGGTCGACTACTCTCCCTTGACGGAATATGTGGATGCTTTGGACGCACTGCAGCCAGACACTCGGCAAGAATTGCTCCACGGGGCCATTCGCGACACAGTCGGTGATATGGTGATCAGTATGTTGGAGGATGAACTTCAATTGCTGGAATACGATGAGGATGAAGAGGCATGAAAAAATAAAAGGAAAGAAAAGAAAGAAGGAAGGCAAAAAAAGAGAAAAAGTATGTTTACTTGACTTGTGTACCGTGAGCGGATGATATCCCACTGCATAGTCCTTATTACAATTCTAGAGGCAGTTTGTACACCGTAAGAATAGTTTCCAGGTCATTACTGGTAGTACAGCGATCGATGGTGAAACCTTCTAGAACGTGTTTCTTCTAGAACAAGTGGGGTATCGAAACACATTACATTGTTGTTTGTTGGAATATATAATACATCAATTAACCCTCAAGGATCAATTACAAGAAGTATATTCTTGAATCAACCCCGAAACAATGTCGCCTTTCAAACCACCGAAATACACTTAGTCAAAAGAATTTTTTATTTTATTTTTCAAATTAAAAAGGATTCTACATCCCCTATTCTCTTTAAAGTTTCAAGTGTGATCTCATTTCTTTTACCCCCTAAAAAATGAGCAAAAAAACAGGAAGAGAAGTACGGCTTAGTCAAAACGATGCGGATCCTGTCCGAAACCGTAATTAAATCTAAATTGATTGCATATAAAAGATGTACGGAGTAAGGATCAATGACACTGAACAAGGGGAAAAGAAAGCGATGAAAAAATTTCAAGATAATAATAATAATAAAAAAAAAAGCAAGGGAGAACAAAGCGCATTATCAAAAGATATTCTTATCATACTTTTATGACTCATGAATACTAATTCTATCACGTTACATTCCGAGGGTTTTTGCGAGATAGATTAAATCGTCATAGCGCTTGGCCCTTATCTCGTCTGGAACTTTAGGAACATTCGCAAAATCAGCCCATCATTCTCCAAACCAAACTTCTTTCTCTTCCCCCTCCACTAAACGTCTACGGTCGCAGGGTAGAAACTATGACCATGGCAGATCCGGTGTCATTGACACATCGCGAGGCAGCATCCGGTCTTCTGGGCTCGATCTCTCTAACCTGCTGGATCTTCGTCCTGGTATGTGATCAATGCAATTTTCCTCTTTTTACGAAGAGGACCGTGCGAATGCGAGGGGCGAACAGAATGGCTAAAACCGTCCCCTCCTATGTAGGTCCCTCAATTGATCGAGAACTATCGGAATGGCAACGCGGAAGCCATCTCATTCACCTTTCTACTGGTCTGGTTCGTCGGTGACGTCGCCAATCTGATCGGTGGTCTTTGGGCCGGGCTGGTCCCCGTCATCGTCGCCATCGCCGTGTACTTCTGTCTCGCCGACGGCGTGCTCATCTCGCAATGTCTGTATTACCAGGTGCGGAATTCCCGCATCGCTGCCCGCCGTCGTCACTCTTCCGTCGAGGCCCCCGATCCCACCACTCCGCTGCTGGGCCGGCCCAGCGCCCCGGACGCTGAGATCCCGCATCGTCGATCCAGATCGTCCCAGCACAATGGCGACGATACGCTGGCGAAGCTCGTCGACGACCAAGAGGCCGGTCCCAGCTCCTGGGTCAAGAACGTCAGTAGCGTGCTGGCGATCTGCGTGATCGGAATGGGCGGTTGGACGATCGCATGGCAATCCGGTGTCTGGACACCGGCACCGGCCAGCGATGACGGCGAGACACAGATGGCTGTTGGCGCGCAAGTGGTCGGATATTTCAGCGCCGTCTGCTACCTGGGGTGAGTCTATCCCCTCATCTTTTAATCCGTCTACAACAACATACAATAACGGGACACTAACATCGACCCAGCGCACGTCTCCCGCAGATCTACAAGAACTGGAAAGACAAGTCCTGCGAAGGTAATACCTATCCCAATCCACCCAAATCACACTTACAATACTCAACTCCGTAAACAGGACTCTCCCTCCTCTTCTTCATCCTCTCCCTACTCGGAAACCTAACATACGGCGCGGGTGTAAGTTACCTCTCCCCGTAATCAATAACATGAACTAAAAAACTCCAGATCCTCTGCCACTCAACCGAGCGCAACTACGTCGTAAACAACATCCCCTGGCTCCTAGGCTCCCTAGGCACAATGGTCGAAGACATTGCCATCTTCATCCAGTTCCGTCTCTATGCGACGCGCGATTCGGCCATCGTGTCATGATCTCTCTTGTCCAGAGATTCGCAGACATTCGCAGAAGACTGGTATCACGCTAACGGGTTAGCGCGTTTTGATCTACTTTGATTAAGGAATATGAGACGCGAGCTTGGTTCTCGATTGGCGATCGGTTTCTTTTTTTGTTTCTTTTTTCTTTTTTCTTTTTTCTTTTTTCTTTTCTTTTTTTTTTTTATATCAAAAGTTTTTGTTTGGCTTGGTCTTGGCTCTTGACTGGTTGTGAACTTTCACATGCGATTTTTTAAAAAATTGTGGGGGGAATGTGTTTTTTTTTTCTCTTCAACTTCTGGTTCCTGGGTTATACCTTGGAGGTTTAGAATGATTGGCGTGGCGTTTTTGATATGTAATGGGATATATACCTTATACTTGTCTTACATTAAATGGGTTTACTGAGAACTGCAGGTGCATGGATAACTCGGGAATAAGTCTCGTTCATACAGACAATGCAGACAGAAAAGCTTTTTTTCATGGTCGCATGACAGACATGGCATGAGATCTGGGCACTTTTAAGCTTAAAAACAAACTAGCTAATAAACTAGGGACATATCATATGAAGCAATGAAGACGGCCAATAGGATCTCGCCCCCGACCTATATGTATGCCCATGACTTTTCTGGTGTCTGAGGGTTCCCGGAATCAAAGCGGCATCCGGTCCCGTACCTCTGTCATATCACAGAACCCATCATACAAGCAAAGCGCCCAGTCCCACCGAATGTCCTTGTCCGTTGATCCCTTCTATAATTCCCTTTTTGGTCATCGTGCGGTCGCGTAGTATGGGGTACAAGAAATGCGAGGGGTGAAAAGGAGATAAGGAAATAAATGATAAAAGGAAAAAATGGAAAGCCGAACGGATGAAGACGCTTAGTCGAAGAGACCGAAGCCCATGTCATCGTCGGACTCCTCCTTCTCTGTGAGGTTGTTAGTAACTCCGCGCAACTATATTCGGACGGGTCGCAGGTCGATCGCTTACCCTCCTCCTTCTTCTCCTCAGCGGCAGCCTCAGCAGGGGCAGCGGCGGCGGCACCAGCGGCACCAGCGGGGGCGGCAGGGCCAGCGGAGCCGACGTTAGTCAGGAGCTCCTTGATGTCCTTGCCCTCGAGAGCCTATGAAAAAGAATCCGGTGTAAGTTTTTCGTTGAACCGTGAAGTCTTGGCGTTTTAAAGATCGCTCGAATGTTGTCGGAGAATTACCTTGGCGAAGATGGAAGTCCAGATGGGCTCAACTTCCTGAACCTTGGCAGCGGTCAGGAGAGTCTGAAGCTTGTCGGCCTATAGAAATGGGATCGAAGAGATCCGAAAAAATTAGTCCAAAATTCCTGAATCCAAAGATGTTCCCATGTTTTTTTCTTCTGATTTCTTTCTGCGAATTCCATGGCGGTCCGCGATTTCTCCTCCACTTTGCGACAACTTCTTGTCGATTTCTTTTACTTCCAATCCACCATATACGGAATATCAAACAAGTCGGGATCCAAGGACTATACGTACGGTGACCTCAACACCATCATCGGCGAGGATGAGGGCCGCGTAGGAGCAAGCAAGCTCGGCAGTAGACATTTTGGTCGACGGGGGGGCGTTGACTGACGAGGTGGACTGGTCGAGAGGGATGGGGATAGGGGAAAGAGGAAGGAAGACAGTAGACTTTTAATTCAACCTATCTTTGAGAGGTTCCGGTAGACGCCCAGAGCGGAAGTTGTGCGGGAAGGGCGAAGCCCTAGGTTACGGTCACGTGTGCCTCGTTCTAGTTCGGGATTAGTCTGATGAACCTTACAGAACAGGCCCCTCTCCCGTGATTTCTCCCGCTAAACCGAAGAGAGTATAGTGTCAGCTGTTTGATGCCATCATCGTCTGATCGCATCTTATCCGCATGATGCAGTAGTCAAGTGGATTTAGCTTTTATCCTCTTTTTCTTCCTTGTCCTTCCGGATTATTGTTGTTACTACCATCAACATTCTCATTGCTTAATTTCTCCCCCCCTCCCTTTCCCCTTCTATATAATTTTATAGAAATCTTATTTTAACACCCTTTTCAATCCCCCCCACTTCTTTCCCCCCCCCGATAATAGAACGTCACTTCGGCCATGGATTCCCCCGCCGTCCCCGCTCCGTTGGATCCGCGTGAACAACCGATTCTTGATCGTCTATTGCGCACCCGTGATGCTTTATTGCTCATTAAACAGGATAAAACTTCCTATATTAAATCCCGCGAAGTGCTCCCGCTCTATGAGGAAGTGATTTCCGAGGTGGAGCAGCTCAATGCCGTGCGGAAAGAGAAAGATCGCCGGCTGCCGCATAACCGACGTTAGCACTGAGTGGGCCTTGTGTTGAATGCGATCAATGTCGATTGTTACTAACTGCATGGGTTTGAGAATAGTGGATTACGTGCTCGATGATTGCTTCCAATTAATCTCTTTGTTGTTTTTGACAGTGGGTAGAAATAATGAAGCTCCGGCGGTGTAAGTTGTTATCGGTGTTCTATTCTCTTATCGCTCTACTGACATATCTTGACAAAGGTACTCGCTTGCAAGTACAGTACAGGTAGTTCAAACTGATTTGTCCCCTGGTATCCGTTTCTGACGTCCCGCAGCGGCTCCTCGATCATTTGCAAGAGGCAGGCTTTTACAGCTCAAAAGATTTGAGCTCCATCACCAAGACCCTGGCCAACATGCGCGCAACCCTCGAACGCTGTCGCTACGCTTATTCACCTGCCTTATTGACCCTCCTGGAGAGCCGTCTCGAAAAATGCCAACTTTTGTTAGAGAAGCTGCAGAGTGGCCTAGCCCAGCTCAGCCCCGAGCTTGTATCCACGTACGAGACACTAGTTTCGATCCTGCGGTCGACCTCTGCGGTAAACACTCGCTCCAAGGTATGCGTGGGTTGGGTTGTTCATAAGATGAATGCTAATGGGCATGTAGTTTTCCGCATCGGAAGTGAATAGCCTGCGCGATCAATTACAGAAGATCCAAGATACATTGGTCGATGGCAAGTTTGTCGGCCCAGACGGGCAACCTTTGCCCGGGCATGACCACGCAAAGATATTATTAGAACGGTGTTGGTTGTGGACCGAGAAAGTTCTAGAACGGTGTGTCCTACGATATCCCTGGTGGCCGCTCTACTGACCCCCGACAGCGAAGGAAAGATCGACGAGCGATTCCAGGAGCAATATGAGCGGTTGGTGGAGATTCGCAACCAACTGGACCGGCTATCCGTCACACAGGCCTGGTCTCTGCGGGAGACCGACCTGTTCGGCTACCAGCGTAAGCTCGACCGTATTGACGAGGCGCGCGTCAACGGGAACTTTGTCGATGCGGAAGGACAAACAGCGGATATTCATGCGCAGCGGGTATGTCAATCATTTCCGTATCAAAGCTCTTGCTAAACTGCGTTCTAGACGCTTTTATATCTGATCCGGAGAAGCTATGGATATATCTATGCGCTTTTGATCTCGTCGGAACCAGTTTCCGAGGCATTGTTGCCGGTGCACAACCAATTGCAGACGCTCAAGCGCTGCTTACTAGAGGTGAAAGAGTCGGGTGGCGTCGCCAATTCGCGGGAGCTGTACCCGTACAGCATGAAGGTGAGTATCTCCGCCAGAGATGAAGGGGCTAGTACTGATGAATACAGCTCAATTCAATTGACAATATGCGAGTGGACGGCAAGTTCTACGTGGGCAGTGATATTCCCGAAGGACAGGGAAGCGTAAACGCATTACTGGCGGAATGCTACGACATTGTCTGGGAATTGCGGGCGGCGGTGCCCGAGGAAGACGATCGGAATTAAGTGGAATCTATAGAGGGAGGCATTCTCAAGGTATCATTTGATGGGATATTTTTGCTGCAGGGGTTGGGATGATCTGACCGGGTTTAATTGGTCGGACTGATATCGGCGTTAATCTGAGGCGTAATGTATGAACGTTGAATTCTTGTGACTGGGGTTTCCGTGTATGCTTACGACATATCAATACTCGTACTAGTCACTTACCAATGACGGGGCCCCGTGTACGGTACGGTAAGATCGACTTAACCCAAATTGTTGGCCCGGCATCGGCGATAATTACGAGCCAATCAAAGGCCAGGTAAAAGATAATTTGCCATTGAGTCAAACAAATCATTTGACTTTCTTTCTCTTTTCTTTCTTTTCTTTTCTTCCTCTTGCTTTCTTTCTTTCCTCTACTCTTCATAGTCCAAGTCAACATGGTGAGGCAGTTGGTTTGGTCAAGAGCAACCGCCTCTCGGAGGGTGAGTGGTTATATAATCAATTCTTCCCTTATCCATTTGCTAATCCGCAATTGATTCCATTAGTTGGCTCCGAAATGCCTCCCCCCACAGGGACTCTTCACCCGCCGTGGTCTCGCCACTGAGGCTGCCTCGTCGTCCCGCATGCCCCCATACCCCAAGATTGTGCGCAATTTGGAAGAAGTCCGTCGCGTCTTGGGTTCTTCGCGTGCTTTGACCCTCGCTGAGAAGATCCTTTATGCCCATTTGGCCAACCCGGAGGAGTCCTTGTTGACCGGAACCGACAATGGCCGAGACATTCGTGGCAAGGGGAACTTGAAGCTGAAGCCGGATCGTGTTGCTATGCAAGATGCCTCCGCACAGATGGCCCTACTGCAATTCATGTCCTGTGGATTGCCCTCGACCGCGGTGCCCGCCAGTATTCACTGCGACCACATGATTGTTGGTGAGCGCGGCGCCGACACTGACTTGCCCGCGTCGATCAAGGGCAACAGCGAGGTGTTCGACTTCTTAGAGAGCGCCGCTAAGCGCTACGGAATCGAGTTCTGGCCTCCCGGTGCCGGTATCATTCACCAGAGTGTCCTCGAGAACTACGCCGCCCCGGGTTTGATGATGCTGGGTACCGACAGTCACACCCCGAATGCAGGTGGTCTCGGCGCAATTGCCATCGGCGTGGGTGGTGCCGACGCGGTGGACGCCCTGGTGGACGCCCCGTGGGAGCTGAAGGCGCCTCGCGTTCTGGGTGTGCGCTTGGAGGGTAAACTGAACGGCTGGGCCGCTCCGAAGGATATCATCCTGCACCTGGCAGGCAAGCTGACCGTCCGTGGCGGCACAGGCTTCGTCATTGAGTACCACGGACCGGGTGTCGAGACGCTCAGCTGTACAGGCCAGGCGACCATCTGTAACATGGGTGCTGAGGTGGGCGCCACAACCTCGGTCTTCCCCTTCTCGCCGAGCATGGTCCCGTACCTGCAGGCCACGCACCGCGGCGATGTCGCCAAGGCGGCCGCCGACATCGCTGCCTCCGGACCCCAGAACCTGCTCCGCGCCGATACGGGCGCCGAGTACGACCAGTTGATCACTATCGACCTGTCCACCCTGGAGCCACACATCAACGGACCTTTCACCCCGGATCTGTCCGTGCCTTTGTCCAAGTTCGCCGACACCGTCCGCGAGAAGCAATGGCCGGAGACCTTCGGCGCCGGTCTGATCGGCAGCTGCACCAACAGCTCCTACGAGGACATGACCCGTGCCGAGGACCTCGTCAAGCAGGCGTCCGCCGCGGGCCTCAAGCCCCAGTCCGACTTCTTCATCACTCCCGGTAGTGAGCAGATCCGGGCGACGCTCGACCGCGACCAGACCCTCTCCACCTTCGCCTCCGCCGGCGGCACCGTGCTGGCCAATGCATGCGGGCCATGCATCGGTCAGTGGAAGCGCACGGACGGCGTGGACAAGGGCGAGGACAACGCCATCTTCACCTCCTACAACCGCAACTTCCCCGGCCGCAACGACGGCAACCGCAAGACCATGAACTTCCTGGCCTCCCCCGAGCTGGTCACCGCTCTGGCGTACTCCGGCCGCACCACCTTCAACCCCATGACCGACAGCATCACCACCCCCAGCGGCGAGGAGTTCCGCTTCCAGGCGCCGACCGGCTCCTCCCTGCCCAGCGAGGGCTTCGCCGACGGCAACCCCTCCTTCCAGCCGACGGCCGCCGTCCCCGACGCCAGCTGCGAGGTCATCGTGTCGCCCACCTCCGACCGTCTGGCCCTGCTGGAGCCCTTCGCGCCCTTCCCCAAGGGCGACCTGTCCGGCCTGAAGGTCCTCTACAAGGTCAAGGGCCAGTGCACGACCGACACGATCTCCGCGGCCGGCCCCTGGCTCAAGTACAAGGGCCACCTGCCCAACATCTCCGCCAACACGCTGATCGGCGCGGTCAACGCGGCCACCGGTGAGACCAACGTCGCGTACGACGAAGCCGGCAAGCCGCACGGCATCCCCGAGCTGGCAGAGCAGTGGAAGGCGCAGGGCACCGAGTGGCTGGTGGTGGCCGAGGACAACTACGGCGAGGGCAGTGCCCGTGAGCACGCCGCGCTGCAGCCGCGCTACCTCGGCGGACGCGTCATCCTGGCCAAGAGCTTCGCGCGTATCCACGAGACCAACCTCAAGAAGCAGGGCGTCGTGCCCCTGACGTTCGCCAACCCGGCCGACTACGACCGCCTCGACGCGTGCGACCAGGTGGCCACGGTCGGGCTGTACGAGACGCTGCAGGCCGGCGGGCAGGGCTCGATCCAGCTGCAGGTGACGAAGCGGTCGGGCGATGCATTCGAGATTCCAGTGAAGCACACGCTCAGTCCGGACCAGAGCGCGTTCATTCTGGCGGGGAGCGCATTGAACTTGTTAGCGCAGAGGGCGAATTCTGTATAAATTACATCATACATCATACACCATACATCATATTACATCATACCCTTTACCACATAACAATCAATAAACCGTGAACAAATAAACCATGAATAAATAAATAACTTAACAATAAAACCAAAATAAAGAGAAGAGAAAATGCCTGAAACCCTCAAAACAGCACACCCAGACAGACCTCTCCCCTTACTAACCTACGGACTCGACTACGCAACGCACCTAAAGAAGCACATAACCACAAAAACCTACGCTCTAGTCTCGCACACCTTATCCAAGAACACAGACGTCCTCTCCACCCTGCAAGAAACCCTAGGCAAGAACCTAGTCGCCGCGACCACCCTCCAGTCTACCGCAGTATACTCCGACATCCTGAACCTGATACACGACGCACGCACTTCAAAGGCCGAAACAATATTAACAATAGGAGAAGGAAGCGTAATCGACACAGGGAAGATAGTCAATCTCGTACTCCTCCCATCCCACATCACACATCCATCATCAACCATTAACCATATAGATCACTCTAACAAGAACACAGGGCCTATCAAACACCGTCCAAACCACATCCGACCTGCAAAACCTCACAAAAAACCCTCCTCTCACTCAACCCCCGAAACACCCGCACATAGCACTCCCCACCACCCTAACCGGAGCAGAATACACCCCCCTCTCCAGCGCAACAGACGACACGTCCCCGAACAACCCCCGACAAACCTTCCGGTCCAGATGTCCGTACCTCATCATTCTCTCTCCGGCCTTGAGTTCCGTCACCCCGTTGGATGTATATCTGTGTAGCGGGGTTCAGGCGGTGGAATGTTGCGTGGAGACGCTTCTTTCTTCTTCTTCTTCTTCTGCTTCTTCTTCGGGGCTGGATCTGAAGGATGAGTTGGCTGCGAGGAGGGGGTTGGAGGTTCTTTTTACTTCTTTGAGGAGACTGAAACGGGGGTTTGGACTTGGGGGTGAGGGCTGTGGAGTTCGAGAAGGGGGAGAGGAGAGGTTGAGTTGTGCTTTGGGGGTCGTGAATGCTATGAGGGCTTGTAGTGGGTCTGTGGCTTTAGGGGCCAGTCATGGGATTGGGGTTCAGTTGGGTGCGGTTGGCGTTGGGGATGGTGGTGCCAGTTGTGTGCTTTTGAAAGGGGTTTGTTGGTTTAATGCTCGGGTTCGGGAGAATGCCGTTAGGCAGGAGGGGGTGAGGAGGTTTTTGGTGGAGAGGGGTTTGGTCAGGGAGGACGGTGGAGAGGATCTGGGGAGTGTGTTGGACGGGTTTGTTTGTGAGTTAGGGCTGCCGCGGTCGTTGAGCGAGCTTGGTATACGGCGGGAGCAGCTCGATCAAATCGCTGAGAATAGTCTGTTGGATGGGTCGTGTCGGACCAATCCTGTTCCCTTGACAGAAAAAGACCAGGTCATGGAGATTTTGAACATGGTGTACGAAAGACCGTGAACGCACTACAGAGTTTGTGTTATGAAAGAAATATTTGCACCGTCCGTAGACGCTATAGGCTCGTAAATTTAAAAACAATAACCGTATCATAGACATCCATATCCCATCTAACTGAAATAACTCCGCACCGCCGCCTGGTTGTCCGGGTTCACCCCCGCCAGGATCTGCTCCGGGTTCAGCCCGGTGCCGGCCACCAGTTGCTTCGCCGAGTTCGCGACCCGTCCGGCCGTCTGCCCTTGCAGCGTCTCCGCCTCGAGCGCCTGCACGATGTAGCCGAACACCTTCTCGGCGTTGGACATGACTGCGGGGTTTTGTCTGCCATGGTTAGTAAAAGCATTACACTGGATAGGGGGAACTCACTGGTCGATCAGCTGCGCGAGGAAGGAGTACGCGTATGGCGCCGCCTCCTCGTCGAAGGTGATGGGGAGTGTGTTGATCCAGTTGGCCACGAGCTCCTGGGGGTTCGCCACCTTGCTGGCGTTGTAGTGCAGGATCTTGGCGATACTGGCCGACGCGTTCTCCGTCGCGAACACGTGCTCTTCCGTCCGGGACTGGTGGATCTGTGTGACCTGGAACAAGCTGGGGATGCTGGCCGCAACGAAGTCGCTCCAGGCGGCGCCGCCCTTCTGCGCGGCAACACCGACACCGTATGCCGCGGCTTGGCGGTTGGCGGCGTTCTGGTCTTGCAACCCAGCGGCCAGCGGCTGCATGATGTGATCCTTGTACTTCCAGGACTCGGGGCCGCAGAACTCCAGCACGTCATCCATGATGCACAGAGCCCATTGGCGCTGTGTGGGGTCTTGGCTGGTGATGAAAGCGTCGTAGAACGGCATGAGAATCTCCCACTGGGGCAGGAACGATGTGCCTTGCTTCTTGAAGATAGTGTGGAATGCCTTGTTCATATCGCTGAGCAAGTTCTGGTCGTCCTCCACGGCATATTCGTAGTCCAGGTTCTCCTCCTCGCCATCGTCGGCATCGGCGCGCTCTTCCAACCGGGCCTTGACGCGGACCTGGTAGTCCTCCAGTGTAGACTTGGCAGACTCGATGAAGGCCTGCAGGTGCTGCTGGCTGAGGCAGTTCTCGCCCACCACTTCCACGGACTCGTAGAAGCACTGGTACATCTCGGCCAGGGTGTCGACGGTGGGCTCGGCGCTGAGCACCTCGATGATCTTCTCGGCCACCTTGTTCCACATCTGCGCAAAGCCAGGGGACTGGACGCCGTGGGCTTCCTTGTACGAGTTCAGGAGCTGGGGGATCAACTTCGCTGACGACACCCGGACGGGGTCGTGGAAGAAGAAAGCAAGGCCGGGGACGGCGATCTTCTCCATCGTCTCCAGCACATACGGCTCAAACGCAGCTTCGAGAATCTGAGCGTAGATGGTGATCAGCTCGATGGCAGTGTTCTTGTCCTCGAGGGCGCTGGTCTTGATGCCGATGATCTTGCCCTTCAGGGGCACCAACTCCCAGCCTTCGTCTTGCTCGACCTGGTCGATCTGGTCCTCATCGTCCAGCAGCTGGATGTCTGCCTTGGCGGCCGCAACGGTCAGCAGAGGGGGCATCACGCCGGGGAGGTAAGGCACAAAGTCGCGACCGAGGACGCGGCACATGCGGCCCCAGCAGTGAAGTAGGTACTGCGACTGCGGGTCGTCCGCATCGACAATGTTCTGCTGGATGTTGCCCAGAAGCTGCACCAAGTTGAGAGCGTCCTGGCCCATCTTCTCCTTGCCCACAGCCAGCGCAATGAGAGTCGCACATTCCATCGCCTTGGCGCGCAGGAGACGGTACTCCTTAGACTGCTCCTCCTTAAGCACATTGAACAGCAAGGGCATGAGGGTGTCATAGTATTGGTCGAAAGCGTTCTCGGCAGAGTCGGCAATCGTGGCAATTGTGGAAAGGGCTTGCTCCTGAACGTAGCGCTTCTCGCTACGCAAAAGCTGGAGCAGGTGCCGCAAGAGATCGGCGAGGTACGGCTCAAGGACCTTTCTCTCGGCCTCTTCGCAGAAGTTCACGAGAGCGGCGGCTGCGTGTGCCTGGACGCGGGGCTCAACACTGTTCAGGACAGGGATGATGTTGGTCAACACAGCCGCGTGGTACTTCTCCTGCATGGTGCCAGCGAAGTCGGTGCTCATCTGACCGAGGGCGTTGCAGCCCGCGTAGCGGACGCGAGGGTGGGGGTCCTGGAGAGCCGGAACGACCAGAGCCAGCACTTGGTCCAGTTCACCAACCATCAGGTCCCGACAGCCCTCCGAGATAGCGGAGATGGCCATCAGCGCCGCATGGCGGTCACGCCAGGCTGAAGAAGACATCATACGAGGGATCCACGAGAAGGTAGCAGGAAGAACAACTTGACCGCCGAGCTTGTTAGCCAACCGGTCCATGCACTGCTCACCAGCGACGTGGTTAAGATCGCTCTCCTCGAGGTCAAGCTAAAAGTCATTAGTATATGCAAGCCCCAGTGTGATCGTAAAAACGTACATCTTCAGAGGTGTTCCATTCCTCAGCATCGTCGTCGTCGATACCAATGTCCGTCATGAGACTCAGACATTGCGTAACCATCTCCTGCGTAAACTCGGGATCCTTCTTGCACATGTTGGGGGCGTAGTCGGCGAACGTGGCCATGAGTTCCAGGGCGTTCTGGCGGACCTGGTCGCTGAGATCCTTATCGGCAATAACACTGATGCTGAACTTGACCAGGTTGTTGAACACCGTCTTGAACATCTTCGGGGAGATCTCAGCCAATTCGATGAGGGCCAAGAATCCCGCAGAAAGTTCGTCGCTCTCAGACGACTCCTTCAGCGGAGGAAGGACGTTCAGAAGGTCGGGCACGAGCCCGAAGAACTTGGGCTGGGACTTCTTCGAAACCGAGCGGAAGAAGGATGCAAAAGCTTCCATAGCGGCAATGCGTACCTACAGGCATCCGGTCAATCATTCTGATTTTGACAGACACTCCAGGCATGAACCTACCGATACAACGTCGTCCTTGAATCCCTTGCCGAACACACCCTGAACCGCCTCCTCGTGAGGCTTCTCAATAATCCCAGGGGTGGTCGAGAAGATGCGGAACGAGGCCTCGCGCAGACCAGCGTCGGGAGATTGACTGGCCTGGAAGAGAACTCCAAGAAGCTCCGGCCATTGGTCACCTAGAGGAGGTCAACCGATCACTCATCAAATCCGAGACCACCCAACTACATACCATTATCCGTGTATTGTCTCGCAATCTCGGCCACCGCATCTCCGATCTTCTTCCGCACATCCGTTACGGACTCTGTCGTCAAACAAGTCACCAGCTTCTGTCTAATAACCAGTCGTTGTTCTCCGGTGAGTGTCGAGAAAAGTTCTTTGGCCTCATTCGTGACGGGGTCCTTCCGTGTCTTGGTCGAGATTCTCCTGAACAGTACCGCGGCGAATGTCCGTGCCTGAAAAGATGGATCAGAGTGGTGTCCATGAAGCGACTGCAGACAGAGGCTCTCGGAACAAAGAATGCCTCTCGACCCTTTGAATGCGATCCTGTTTCTCCCTTGGTATTCCAGGTTGAAGAACTTACCACAACATCCTCTGCGCCCTGAATTTGCTCTGCCAAGCCCATGAGAAGGACATCGGGTCGGTTCTGAATCCAATCATTGTTCAACTGCTCTTCCGCTTGGGAACGAACAGTGTTGTCGGGGGTAGTGAGGGCGCGCAGCAACTGCGAGAGCGCAGAGTGAACCTCGGGCGGTAACAACGACATCTTCGCTAAATGTCAAGCGAGTAGATGTCAAGTAATTTGCGATCCCGATAAAGATGTTGAAAAACAACGGTGATTCCAGGTGGTGAGTGGGGTTCGGCGGTTAAATGAGATTTTCTGGACTTGTTATGGTGGGGGGGGGGGAATTATAGAGAGGGGAGGGGGGGAAATAGTTCGTATTTCCAACCGTGCACTCAAAAGGACGGTCAAGGAATTGAAGTAGAAAAGAATATCTTTTCAAAGAAACACACGGCTTAAAAGCAAGCTCAGCATCCCAACCGGATATCCAGAGCTGCTCAGGAACAAGAGGGGTAGGGAGAAAAAAAAATAAGGGAATGGCGAAGAGCGAATAATGGATGTGGGATGAGAGACTTTGTGAGCAAACCAAAAGTCCAACCAAAAAATTCCAGTTCTTCCTTTCCACCTGGCCGCTAATCCCCTTCGGGGTTCCTTCCAGGCATCCAGGCATCACCGCTGTTTTTTTAGACTTGTTCTGGTATTGTCTCTTTCATTCTTTCATGCTTCTTTCCTTTATTCTTACAATTCACTTAAACCATCCCTTGTCAAAGGTTTCGCAACTTCCGCATCGTCATAGATGCTTCTAAAATATTCTCATCTAGGCTATAGAAACACATTTTAAACAAACAGCGGTATCCGAACAATTGAGGTCGAGTAAAAATAAAGAAAATAAAAAAAGAAAGTCGGAAAAAAAGAATGAAAAAAAAAACCTAATGAAACATGAACCGGCCAGTAACGAGATTGAGCAAAACCAGATGCCAGAAGAAGAGGAGAAGTAGCGCTCTTGGGTTACACTGAAATCACTAAATACAACATGCCCTCCCAAACATCAACTCTCTAGACATCCATACATCACCGTGCCGTAGCCCGACTGAGGGCGAAGACACCCACAATGACGGCCGCCAAGGTCACAATCGCACCGGGAAGAAGCAAGTCATTAGGCACCCCGGCAATATATTGCTCTTCGGCATGATGCGACGAAAAGGTCTGAGACCTAGGCTTGGACACAACAGATTCCTCGGACATCTCCTCCTCCACTACAGGAGAGCTCTTCTCCTCAACAGGCTTCGCCAGTACAGGGTGTGGCTCCAAAGTAGTAGGAATCGGTGGCTGTGTCGGATCATGGACGAAGAGGTCGACCTTATCCTGGTGGAACTGGCGCGCGAGAGACACGGCATCGGCCAAATCTTGATCGGTGGTGATCGAGACGGTGTCTCCTTCATTGTCCATGTAACTCAAAGCATAACCCGTGTTGCTAAGCTTACCATCTTCACTGGTGGCGGCACCACCGACGGCTTCCACTTCGGCGCCCAACTTGGCGGAAACCTGAGCAACCAGGTCGGCAACGCCAGCTGAGGGATGCACATTCACTCGGTGGACACGGCCACTGGGGGCTTTGAACTTGAATGGGAACGGAGCTTGTTCTTCGGGGTGATGAGATTCAACTAATTCGGAATGCTCATCCCCACCGTGGTGAGACGCCGACTCGTGAGGGAGAACACTGTCTCTCGCGTCATAACTAGGCCTATGCGCCTCAGGACTAATTACTGACCGATGATTCGGTTGCTGGCTTCCGGAGACCATCGAATCCGATTCATGGTCCATGGACAGCCAGAACTTGTTCCAGGCTGGGCCCTCGTCATCCTGTGTCTGCATCGAGTTGATCTAAAATTCCAATTAGAACTGGGTTAAAGCGGCTTTGAAGTAGAGGCAACTGACCTGTTCTAAGGTAGCGTAAGTGAGCTTGAGCACGTCCACCATTCCGACAATTTCGCCCGTTCCGTTCATCACGGGCAAGTTCAGGTAGTGGCCATCTATCAAGATTTATAGTCAGATACTATATTCAGTAAAATAAACATAGTGGGCACTCACCATGCATCTTCCGCAACGCGGCCTGGATGCTCATATCAGCGGGGGCAAAGTCGGGGTGGGGCGTCATCACCCGGGCGACACTGCAAGTAGACGGATCGAGGCCAGGAGCAATAACACGCAACACAATATCCTTACTGGTGAAAATACCAGTGATCGACCCCTGGTCATGCACCAGCAAAGCGGTAGTACGGTTCTCCTTCATGTCCTTAGCGGCATCTTTCACAGACTTCCTGGCATCGATGGTAACTGGGGGCATGCCATCCAGAACAGTTTCGAGAGTCGGTCCGGACATCTTTGATCGCAGGGCTTCGACGTATTGAACGATCTGCTGCGGCTGGCTAGAGCCAAGCTCCGTCTGCACACCTTCCAAAGCATCGTACAGCTTACGGGACGAGCTGTACGCGCGCTCCAGCTTCTCCATAGCGTCATAGAAGCATTTGGTGATATCAAGAACACCGGAAATATCTTGGTTCTCATCCATAACCGGCAAGTGTCTGAATCCCTTCCTAACCATGAGATCGAGAGCATCGGTGGCGCTGGTATCCGTTCTCGCACACAAAGGGTTGCCAGTCATGATCTCTTCGACCGTGGTGTGTCGAGCCCTCTTTCCGTCACCGACCACGCGGAATGCAAGATCTTTAGCCGTGAAAATTCCAGCAATACGGTCATCATCGTCGGTCACCAGAACACAATCTTCCCGTTTCGCCGCCATCAATTGAGCTGCCTCCGCAACGGTCGTGTTAGGTTTAATTTGAAGAGCCTGGGTCGGTTTCAGGGCGAGAACAGTTCCTGGGGGGGCCTTGCGAGAGCGATGCGCCTTGGTCGGGTGATGCCTCCTCTTGTTGAGGTCCGCCTCCATCTTGCGGCGGATAGCCTGATCTACATATTAGAATAGAAGCACATAGCATAATATCTATTTGCGTAATCATAGTGAATAAGAAAAGAAGAGAAAAATAATAAGGTAAGAACGATAATTTGGGAAGCAAGGGAGATGCGGTAACAGTGAGAGAGAAGAAAAAAAAAAAAAAAAACTTCAATGCAAAAACAGGACCAAGTAAGGTGTAATGTCCGATGAAAGGTTAAGAGAGAACATCCAGGGTAATCAAAGTCAAAAACATACCTCATCTCTTTTGGATTGCGTCTGTCTCTGTCTGCTGGCGGCACTCATTGTGGAACTGCCAATATCGCTGGAAGGTGGATGAGGAGTTGGAGTGGAAGAAGCGGTATCAGGCCGAGGAGGACGCGGAATGTGGGATGCCGTACTATCGAAGTCGGGCAGCCTACCTCGACCGACAGGTTTCTGGCCAGTAGTAGTTCCCCTATAGGTTCCAGCGGTCGACATGTTGTCAACCAAGAACAAAGTGGATTACTTTACACAATTGTGGATAGTATTTTTTTTTTTTTTTTTCGAGAAGAGTAAGCAAATGAAAAGATAAGCAAGACAGTAGAGTAGTAGAGTAGAGTAGAGTAGAGAGAGTGAAAGAGATAAGTAAGGTCTGAAAATTGAAAGAGATCAGTTTTAAAGATTAATCGGATTTAATAATTAATTTTTTTTAGAAAAAAAAAAACTTTTTTTTTCTCTCTCTCTCTTTTTCTTTGTCTGAAGGGAGCGGAGAATTGAAGGATTGACTTAAAGAAAAAGATTTTAAAACTATGAGCCCCCGAGGTTCAAAAGTTAGGGAGAGAAAAGAGGGAAAAAGAGTGATAGTTTCAATGGCAAAGGAGCTAACGAGAAAGTTACGGGCAGACAGACAGGGGGGAGGAAAGACACGGGGGGCCTAAGAGTGGACTTAGCTTTGAGGCCGAGTGGACGAACTATTACCTATTAGTTGAAAATGGAACCACCTCCCGTTACTGTCTCTATTTTCCTTGTTTGTGATGGATACCCGGTCGAAGTAAACAAAGTACCCGTATTGGATGTATCATTACCAAATGGTAAGTTCGCACTGGACAAACAATGGGGCACGTGAATCCATTAGAATGATCAGATGTCTCTGGTCCCGACACCTCAGGCCACCATTCCCGCTGCGGGTCGGAATCCTCGATTCCTCCTTATGCATACATGCCTCAGGCCAGAAAATGCGGGAGACCCAGATTATTTTACACCTCAGGCATCGGTTCCCGTGACCGACCTCGCTTAAGGGCATAGGGCTTCCCGCACAACGGACACAACCTCATCACGAGCCTTTCGGTGCTTCACGACAACCCAACCCGACAAGCCAAGTACGCGACAACCTCCCCCTTCCCCCCTGACTCCTTCATCTCTGACATACCCCGTTCCAGAGAAATCCGTCAAGATGGTCAAGAAGAGGGCGAACAAGTAAGGACCGACCCCTCCCTATTCAAAAAGAAATTCAAAAAAATTTCCGTCCGATTTCCACGTTAGACGTGCATTGGGAGAGATATGACGCCGATGGTCCGGTATATTCTGCATGTCCGTGGGAACCCGGTGACCGACGAGCGTGGGATAGACAACAGAAAAATGGAGTGTCCTGGGAATCAAGCAAACTAACAGCTATACAGCGGTCGTAACAAGAACGGCCGCGGCCACGTTAACCCCGTGCGCTGCTCCAACTGCGCTCGCTGCGTCCCTAAGGACAAGGCCATCAAGAGATTCACTATCCGCAACATGGTTGAGTCCGCTGCCATCCGTACGTTCGAACCTTACACCTGAGCATTGAGAAACCCAAAATCCGTCGCGCGCGCTGTTGTTCCGAAAGAGATGGAATCGACCTGAGCTATCGAAGAATGCGTTATGGAGGACGAAGGAAAAGCAGCAACAGCCGTCGCACGAATTATATGGGATATGATCCAACCCAAATCCGGAACTGGGACTGACTCGGCGTTTCTTTTTCTACTGTACAGGTGATATCTCCGACGCCTCCGTCTTCACCGACTACGCCGTCCCCAAGATGTACCTCAAGCTGCAGTACTGCGTCTCCTGCGCTATCCACGGCAAGATCGTCCGGTACGCAATTCTCCCCGGATCATGATGGAATTCTCGCAAGAATGGAATTCTAGTAACTCGGAACCAAAGCTGATGGATATCACAGTGTCCGCTCTCGGGAAGGTCGTCGCAACCGTGCTCCCCCTCCTCGCATCAGGTACAACAAGGACGGCAAGAAGCTGAACCCCCCTCAGGCCGCTAAGGCTATGTAAGGAAGGAAACAAATGGGAATAGTTTAAAAACGCTTGTTTCTTTTCTTGTTTCTTTACTGAACAGACTTTCTTACTCGGTTCAATGGAATGATTGGGTTTCAGTTTCGGGGTTGAAGGCTCGCATTACTGGTCGCCCGTGGGCAGGAGACGCAATAAAACAAAAATTTGAAACATTTGGTTGTTTACAAGGTAAAAAAGAACCACTTCCCAGCCGTGATGGGTACCGGATGTCTCCCACTGTTTACTGGCTCGGCCATGGGGTTCCATGGGTTCTTTGTATGCCACCGGGTGACTTGGTGTCGGAAAGTAAACCAAGTTCGCATAACGACTGAAAGAGAAAAATGACAATTTTCCAACGACTTCGGCTCTTTAGAGAACCACCAAGACCCACTTTTGTAGCTTGTGCTCCTTGCATTACGTAGTTCAGCACAGACCCGAGCACGTCCATGTGATGCGAAATAACCATCGAATTGGGAACTATCAACGCAGCGTATATACGGCATATGCTATTGTATGTACATACCTTGTTGGGAGATATGTACTCCCAACCGCCCTTGACCTTTGTCCAGACACGGGCCTAAGGATAGAGATAACCTTTTTCGAAATAATTTCCGTACATGTCAACCACTCCGCTCCGCCCCTTAGGTGCTGCATTTCGAACAATTTTCACCTCGCCTTTCCAATGGCCTTCGACATAATGCGCCATCGCTAACTGAGGAGCCGAGACTGCTGTTGATGCCAAGTCAGGAGAAGGCGACGGCGGCCGGAATGAGGTTAGCGATCCCAACGGGGAGAGGAGCGATGATGTAGTGCCATTTGTACTTCTCCTGTTCCGATCTCTGCGCAACAGTGCCTCGTATTCGGCTTTCTTCGAACGCCGGAAAGTGGCCAATTCCGCAACAAGGTCAACCTCTGGACTTTCAACTTGGGGTAAAACCGCGCCGCCGCCAGTATGTTTCGGCATAGAAATAGTAGAAACGGGACGTGAATGCCTTCCATGTGGAGGACTTGAACTTAACTCAGGCAGCCTCGAAACAGAAACCTTGGGTGTCAAATTCCCTGAACGGCCAGAATCATCATCCTCTGGGATCAACGTAACCTTCTCATTTAGTGCGGCCATTGGGAAATACTTCCCTGTATCATTTTCCGGTACACCGCATTCATCTTCTCCAAAGAAACTGAAATCATCCGCCGCTGCTGACCACATGTTCTCTAGATCCCGGTCTCCAGTACTTGACTTCGCAGTCCCCTGTTGATAGCTCATTGATCTCCACGCAGTCAAGCTCGCACTTGTTTTCTCTACAGGAGTGACTTCGAGTACTAAGCGACGAAGTCCGAAGAGAGATCGGGATCTTTCCTGTTCAGCTTTGGCCCGAGCACGGCCGGGGGGAAGCGAGTAATCCGAGCCTGCTTGGAGAGTTGCCAGGAGGGCCTCGTTTGAACAGGCAGTTATGAAGCGGATTAGGGATCTCAATATCGGAGAGTTCGGGGGCACATGAGAAGGAACGTCAGTCAGGACTAATGTCTCGAGGTGAGGCGCATAAGATGGATGCAAATAGGGAAAATTTTCCTTGCTATCCTTCCGGGGTATTGTGGACTTTGGGGGTCGCTTAGAAAGGAGCTCTTGTATTCTTTGTGTCTTGGGATCACCCATCGTCATGGGAGACGTGCATATCGGAATAGGGGCAGACGATGCTGAGTTTAACTCTGATTTAAGTGGGACCAAGCCGTCATGCACTTGGGTTGGAGGTAACGGATTAGAGTTACCGGACTGCGTGTCTGCATATTCTACCCTAACTTGCGTAGTATCAACCACCTCAGGGGCAAAATCAGATCCTCGCCTGCGGATTGGTAATGAGCCCTGATAAATAAGTGGTTGGGTATGCTGGCCCGCGTCTTGATGTGCCCTCTGGGGTATGTCTGTAACAGTGGACCCTTCGAGCTCGAATATTGGTGCTTCATTCACAGGCAACTCATGGATCGAGTTCACCGCTTCCACCGCTTCCAACTCGGAGAGTTGACCCTTCGGAGGTTCGCTCTGTGCTGGAAGCTCCGATAAAAATTCATTCGATGTGTCGGCATCTTTCCAAGAAACATCGGCTGTACACACAGCATGATGAGCGCGTAGGTACGTCAAGTTCTCTTTCGCGACAGAACCAATAACCGGTATTAATTTTTCAGCTCCAGGAAGTCTTCGAGGATCCCCATGGTGCGTGATGGGGCTCTGTCCTCGTATAGACTCGGCAGTATCAACTGTTCCTATATCAAGGACATGCAGCCTACATGAGGCGAGTAGACTAGCCACACCCTCCACTGTAATCTGGTTGTTTGCCATATACAGATGAGTGATACCCACATGTGGCAAACTCTCAACCCATGAACGGCCTGTCAAGGGTTGCGTCAATGCCTTCATAAACTGTTCATCCAAAGTAGAACTACTGAGCCACTTTGGGCTGGCTGACGACGATGTTTCTTGAGCGAGAGGGCTAGAGAATCGTATAGTCCCTGCTCCTTGGATTTGACTCACAGTGGGGCTACCTGGTGACAGGAAGGAAGCCTGTAACAAGGATCGCACAGCCATATCAGTAAGTTTATTATCACGCAAATCTAAGTTGCGGACCCTCAGGCCAATAGCATTAGCTAAGAACTCCGCGTCACTATCCCTTAACCCTATTCCCCGCAGTTTCAGGACCTGCAGGAGCTCCAGCTGCGAGATTGCAGTCAGGACACTACTATCCCGAGCGGGCAAGGTGTAGGATAGATCAAGATATATAAGCTCTTGGAAATGTAGTAATGTCTCTGCAAGCCCCATGGAGGTTGTGTTGGGTTCACGTTCTGCCACTAACAGACGTACGTTATAAATGTTGTAATCTACTCCGTTGGTCGACGCGGTGCCTTTCAAAGCTACCATAGAGTTATGATCAAAGAAGGGCAGTTTGGACACAATCAGAGACTGAAGACATGGTAGGGACTCGAGAACTTCCCTTAGCCATTCCGGTCGTGGACCTCCGTAAATCTCCGAAAGCGCAGGAGGCAGATGCAATGTATGTGTTAGCATTCGCACCTCACGTCTGGCATATCTAAGCGTCCTCCTGAACCTGGTCAGAGCAACTAGATGTTGAGGGGCCTGTTAGCCCCTATTCACAGAAGATAATCGAGGATATTACCATAAACCGCATCGTTATCAGTTCCGAAGTGAGACGCCGGGTCTCCCCACAGAAACGGCATAAAAAGGGTGTGCCATTTCTGACAAACTAATGTAACAGCACACAGATCGCTAGAGGGGATGTATTGGGCAATAATAGCCCAAGCATCTCTGGTTGTTGCAGACTGGTATGACGGAGGTACAAGATCCATCTGGCGCCCGTTACCCTATAGTGGGGTGATGATCTAGCTAAATTTATGTTGTAATAGCATCACAACTTGCGATGCTTCAAGTAAAAATGTGTTCGCAGATATCAAAATGTGACGGGAGAGGGAGGGAGAACCATCATCATTTAAATTGAAAAGGAAAAAAGTATTCGTATATTGCTTCTAGAAGCCAAGACATTTTGGCCCCCGTACTATGGATGATCAAGCACTGCCACTAATGGGGCGCCAAAGCCACGAGTATTATGACGCCTGAAGAGATTTAAACTCAGGAAGCGGATAAAGAAGAGTCAGAACAAGGAAGAGGAAATGCTTGTACAATGGAAGGTATTGAGCATCACTTGATCACGGAGTCAAGACAAAAAGGGAACTCGAAAACCTAGGTTTTTTATACAGTAATTACAACAATACCTTTCCGATTGAGTAATTAAATTACAGTCCATGTGATCACTATTCTCTGACGTCATTCGTTAACCCAGATAAAGAAAACCAAAACAAAGGAATCGGTCATCCTACCTTAATATTACGACGTATTACTTTCATTTTTGTTCTTGCTCAGATCTTCACTGAACGCTAAAGAAAATTGTACCAATATACTACCCTTTCTTTTCTGTCTTGGTTTGTTGAGATGAACCCCTGGCAGCGCAATGTTCGTATGATACATCAAGTTAGTGAAGTGTTGGACTTGGACTCTGCCAAATGGGATAAAATCTCTGACTTCATCGCCCTCATTGAAGCAATGAGAGAGGGGGTTACGCAAATCGATGAAGATTCTCGAATACCGGACTATCAAATCAACATCCTGTTCCTAAAGGAACTAAAATCCCGCCCAGAATGGGATCCATGGGCAACAGATATGCTTCGTAGTAGGCGATTGGACTCCCCAGCCCCGGCGGAAAAGTTGTCATTTAGAGATCTCGCAGAGTTGGCTATTGAGCAAGAAAAATTGACTCTGGGAATGTTGAAGAGTACGCATCACGCACGGAGTGAAAGCACGCCGCTTGCCTCGCATAATGCACCCCCGAATTTTCACAAGCCCTCACAGGAGGAAATTAATGCTTTCGTCATCCAACAAATGAAATGTGATGGGGATAACTCACACCGCAACCATGCCTATAAAACACACAGAAGGAGGCCTAGTCAGGAGGAGATCAATGAATATGTCATTCAGCAGATGTATCGGGAACAAGATCACAAGACAAGAACAAGAAGCCACAGTCAGCCAGAGTCAAAAGTACATTCCAGCCATCAACGAGCAAAAACCACCAGCTGCACCTTTTGTCTAGATCCAAATCATCAAGCAAACAACTGCTGGCGTCGCTTTAGGGTCGCCTTGGAGGCACCACATGGTAATTATCTGCCAAAACGAGTCGAATATAGGACAGAGATCCCCGGTCAACCGCCTATGTACCGGTCCGGTTTTACCCTTTTCTAGTTCAGCTGTGAATTTTGTTTATCTTTATATACCAGATGCGTAATTGCAGCAAGGGATGAGTGTTGTAATATCAGCGGGCGTTTACAATAGGATTCCCCTTCTTTGTCATTTTCTTTTCGTTTTCCCCAAAGGCATCAAGCGCAATATAGGTTTTAAATATGGTCCGTCGTCAAATCTCGGGATATACTGGAAGCATCGAGTAAGCTGAGATATTTCGCTGATAGAATCATACTCCATCAGTTCAAGCATGGTCGACTTGGAAACATTAATATTACAGCAGGCCTGTCGGCCTATGGTACGCAATAGTCGGGAACCCGAGTTGTCGGCTTTGTAGCTTCTCGAGTATGACATCGTTTTTTAAAATGACCTCTGTAATTGGTTCTTTCCTATGGGACTCAATCTCCAACTTCCGCAATTTGGATTGAATTGCCACGCAAGCCTCAGCCCACGCACAGACTGTACCGGCTAACCCCTCGTGAAGGGAGAGGGGATGATCGGGCATGCGGTAGCTATTGGACGACGATGAAGACGAAGTGCTGTAAGGGGGTGTGTTTTGCGCATGTTTGAGGAGTGCCAGTGCTCTGGATAAGAAATAGTCGCTTGAGGGGTTATTCTGGAGATTTCCTACCTTAGCTGTCTGGTTAAACTCAGCTTCCTGTATTTCCCCAGACTCAAACTCGATACTATTGTGCATCAGTAGCAACGGTAGTGCATTTCCTGCAATGCCATGGCACAGTCCTCCACCTTTTGAGAGTATTCCTTGCTCCCATATCTTTTGACTAGCTAAATGAATAGCTTTGTCCCATTCGGGCTTCCAATACTTGACAACAAAAGGGCATCTTCTTGCACAGGCCATGAGGAGTAAAAGACCAGGACCACCATGACATATTTGAACAAGTGGGGATTGGCGGTGGGAGGAGTGACGCAGAGGAATGCGTGTGGGAAGATGACCTTGACTAACAATACACAATCTGCAGAGACCCGTGATAGTATCTGCTATCCACGGGAGATAATTGCGTGAGGCGCAGTCATTGAGGTCACTCTCCTGACATGCTAGGAGAACCGCAAGGACACCAGCTGCAGGGGGTTAGCATTAGTGGTTATTTAAAGACTTCTATAACTATGTGTACATACTGATGCCATGAATGCTTGTGCTTCTGTTAGTAACTTGTAACAAATAAGACTTTTATACTGTTGTACAAAGCACCTACGCTCCCAGATAATATTGGCCTTCAGTCCACGTCCACATTAACGGCAGCGCATCTTTATCCCCGTGTCTCCTTACATGATCCTCACACCCCTGTCGTCCAGCCCTAACAATCACGTCGATGAGATTGGGCACGGAGTCAAAGACGAATTGCAGGTGTTTTGTTGTCTTCACATCAAATTTTTGTAGTCGAAGGTTCAGGATTGACCATAATAGCCCAGGTCGGCCAAACATGATTTCATCAGCCCCCATTATTCGACCTCTACGGGGTATCATGTGCTCGTTCTGGAGCGCGGTTTTGACAGCCTCTTGGAGACAACTTATGTCATCCATCGAGATATCACTGCCCGAGGTAGCCCCTTCCAATATACGCATCACAGCCGCTGTCACTGGGGTAGATGAGCCTACCGGTGACAATCTTCCTGGCTCCAATGGAACACCTGGGCCATCCTGTATTATCCGTTCCCTGGCCAATCTACCAAAATCTATAGAAGCTTCATGGGGCTCTATCAAAGATGGAGCTTGGCGTTCCAACCGAAGGAATGTAAGAGCAATTCCTAGAGTACAGTTAGTGGGGGCAAGTGGTGTCAGAGTAGGTGATAGACAGTTTGCTCCGGTGTGTAGTGGTATAAATTTTTGCCTATCTCGGTCCATCTAGGATCATGGGTTCAAGAATACCTGCTACCCCGACGTATAAACCAGCTTTCCCCCATTCATTTGGAGGAGCGCAATTTTTCTGAATGATCTGAGCCCCATTATTGACGGCAGTACGCAGTTCACATAGTGTTCTTTGTAAATTATCTGTATCTATTTGAACTGGATGAAGTGTATTCGGGTAGAACTGGGGAGTGCTCATAATGAAAGTGAGTTAATTGACTGGAAGGTGAGGAAATGATGTAGATTCTTGTATTGTAACAAGTCTTCGATTTGGTTTGTCAAATGGATTTGCCCAATGGTTGCGAGGCTCTTTGCATGTGACTTTCATTACAATCATGGTTTAGTGACATCAGTACCTAACCTATGTTGCGGTTATATATCGAAACAATGGTAAGTTTTTATGAATATGTTGAATAATACTGTTTTGTTTATCAATCTTGAGATTAACATGAGAAATAGCAGATATTTTAGCCAGGGAATAAATTATGGAAAACTTGTCAGCCAAATGTTGATTATGTGTGTTTCTTTTTATTTTTATTTTCATATATCTTTTTTTTTTTTTTTTTTTTTTTTTTTTTTTTTTTTTTTTTTTTTTTTTTTTTTTTTTTTTTTTTTTTTTTGCATGAAGTTATGAACATTAAACCTGCCAAGCTTTTTATACCTGGAAATAAATTACCTAATTTATATGCATACTAAATGCCTGAGGCAGTATAAAACATTCCCCCTATTTGGTTAGGAATTCTCCTCCCCGGATCAATGATAAGTCCGCTATCGGGACGACGTTTTCTCTGCTGCGTTCACATCATTCCGGACTCCAGAATACTCGGCGGTCCTCGAAGTGCCCCTCGGGGACAATCAATAAAGTATTATTATTATAGGATAAACGTTGTTTCCGATCTTCGCCTTCCAGAAAGTCAGTGCTCCTAGTCCCCTTTATGGTAATGTTTCTGCCACGGTTTTTTCCTATTTGGGTTTCTCCTGTATCTGCCTCTGCGTCGTAGTCTGTGTCCCTGCATAACGGCAATGTCTGCCCCGCTTCCCATCAATGTTCCGTCATTCCAAGCTTGTCATCTATCTACCTCTCCGCGGCCGCTCATCGGACTAATGGATGTTTCGATACTTGCACAATCCAACTAATAATGGTAAACAGTCCCGTGACCGGCTGTGCCGGCTTAAGGTTTCACTATGCCTGCTGTACATGGAGATCTAGCGTCCATGGTGATGCCCATGGACCAAGAGCTACCGCCGGAGATTTACCCCCGGCAGGTTACCCTTCGGGATCGCGTCACTGTCGCATCCCTGGTGCCATTCCTGTCAGCCGACGAGGTTCCCTCGACACTGCTGGATTACCTATCGGATCAATTAAATAGCGAGATCGAAAAGGGCGATACTTATGCCATGATCGATCCCGTCCCCTACGGGGAGTTTAAACACTACTGGTTCTCCAATTTCGGTGCCATTATGCTCCTAGGAGATATCAAGAGTACGCAAGAGGTACTGGTCATGGAGAGGGCGGGTGCAAACTGGGCCAAGATGTGCTTGGGTAGTTTCACCGTCAGACCCAACTATCCCGGACGTAGTAGTCATATTTGCAATAGTATGTTCTTGGTTACAGATGCCTCTCGGAATCGGGGTGTCGGCCGGTTGATGGGTGAAGGATATCTAGAATGGGCTCCGAAACTGGTCAGTACCAATTGCGCCACTGGCAAACTTTGTGAACACCCTGTTGGCCCTAATGGCTATGACTGTGATCAGCTGCGGCGTTACCGGCGATTTTAGGTTTCTGACATGCAGCAGGGTTATACATATGCCATGTTCAATTTAGTCTACGAAAGTAATGTTGCTTCTTGTCGTCTTTGGGATTCTCTTGGTTTTAAGCGGATCGGGAGAATCCCAGGAGGGGGTAGGTTAATCTCCAGCCCCGGCCAGTATGTTGATGCAATCATATACGGTCGGGACCTGGGGCCTGAGGGGGAGGATTCTGTCACACAGGATCGATTTGACAAAATCAGATATTATCTCAAACATTCAAAATACCCCCGCGGTGCCGATCGAGCTGAAAAGAGTCGACTGAGAAGCGCTGCTACCCACTATAAGCTCATTGGAGGCAAAGATGGGGAAGCTGAGAAATTGATGTTGAAAGACAAAGAGGTAGTATCTGACCCGCAGCAGCAATACGACATTGCCCGGGATATGCATATCCAACAACATGCTGGAATTAACAAGACTACCGCAGCCATTGCTGTCAAATACCATTGGGTCAGAATCAAGGAAACCGTTAGCCGGGTGATTCGAGACTGTCCCCAGTGCAAAGAGACCCTCAAGTCCCCCCTGACCAATGGACTCTTCAAAAATGATGATATGGTGGATGAAGAGGAAGACTTGATGAGCAGTCGTGAGAGGGAACCTAGCATGCCCACAGCCGAGAGCCTGGGACCAAATCATCTTTTGGATCACTCATCCTTGGATGCTCACCAAACCCCAAATCCTTTTGCCACCGCCCACCCATCTGTTGTTCAAAACCCCGTAGAATCTATCAATGATTATACCGTTATGCCTCTTGACCCGCAGATAATCGACATTCACCAACCACTGTCTCGATTCTCAACTCATGATGCCATGGCCGACCCTTACGGACACAGCCACCATGGTTTGCCTGGGTCGCATTTTGACGATGATGTGCGCCATCATGCCGCGGACTACCATATGATGGTCGACGACCCCTCCGATACTGATCCAGGGACACTACATCATGATGCACTTGGGCTTGTTCATCCCCAAGTAAATGACGTGCACCACGAACAGATGTTGGCCAAATATCAGTTTGTTGGGCAGCCAGATGATGAATTGGATTTTGCATAACCTCCTATTCAACTATTGCGGATCAAACTTTCTTAGGCTATTATATCTTTGGGCTTTTAATCCCAAGATACTCATTGTTTTCAACCATCTCAAGCATCATTTTACGGCGTTAACAGGCAAGCTGGGCTTGCATCTATTACTATTAGTTTTCTTTTTCCTTTTCCTTTTCTTTTTCCTTTACCGGATGTGGGATTCTGTATTATACTTCAGCAGTATATAGAGGATGATTATGAAAATCATAATAATTCTATTGGGACATTATACTTACAAAGCTCTATAAGTGATTCAAATAACACAATAAAAGTATAGTTGTATACATTTGGTTCTTAATCATTGAGGGGTTGTAGGGTTGCGGAGACGCGGTATGATTGGTCACCGCCTCAGTGCTTTGGCGACATCGAGAAGCTCGGGGAAATTTTGGTCAAGAGCATTACTGAACCCCCCCGAGCTGGTAACTTTCAGGGCCACTTCTCATCTCCCTTTTGTGTTCTTTTCCTCCGCCCGCCCTTTTCTAGCTATATTCGTCGTTTTTCTTTAATCTAATTTTATCAAAATGGCCTTCGCTGGCCAGGCACCCACGATCATTGTCCTCAAGGAGGGTCCGTTTTTCTGCCCGCATTCCCTATCCCACCCCCTCTCTTCTGTGTGTTCGACGTGTCCCCATTTGCTGACTTTTCTGCGATACTCGATTGATTAGGCACGGATACCTCTCAGGGAAAGGGTCAGATTGTTTCTAATATCAATGCTTGTGTCGCCGTGCAATCCACCATCAAGAGCACTCTCGGTCCGTATGGAGGGGATCTGTTGCTTGTTGACGGCAACGGCAAGCAAACCATCACAAACGATGGAGCTACAGTGATGAAAGTGCGTTTGGCTTGGGCCTAAATAGAATGATTTCAACAGCAGCATAATACTGATGATTGACGGAACTAGCTTTTGGATATCGTACACCCCGCCGCCCGCATTCTCACCGATATTGCCCGCTCTCAAGATGCCGAAGTGGGTGATGGAACAACATCGGTCGTCGTCCTTGCCGGTGAGATCCTGAAGGAGGTTCGTGAACTGGTTGAGCAGGGAGTGAGCGCACAGACCATTGTCAAGGGTCTACGGAGGGGGAGTGCCATGGCCGTCAACAAGGTGAAGGAGATTGCGGTAGATGTGATCGAGTCTGCTGAAAGCGAAGAGAAGAAGGTTGAGACACTCAGACGTTTGGCTGGAACGGCCATGAACAGCAAGCTTATCAAGCGCAACTCGGACTTCTTCACTAAGAGTAAGCACCTCTGCCGTGTTGAGTGAACGGGGGCGGATACTGACGATTTCTAGTGGTGGTGGATGCTGTGCTGTCTCTCGACCAGGATGATCTCAATGAGAAGTTGATCGGTGTCAAGAGAGTCACTGGTGGTGGTCTTCAAGATTCTCTTTTCGTCAACGGTGTTGCTTTCAAGAAGACCTTCTCCTATGCCGGTTTCGAACAGCAGCCCAAATACTTCAAGGACCCTAAGATTGTTTGCTTGAACGTGGAACTGGAGTTGAAGAGCGAGAAGGATAACGCCGAGGTCCGTGTTGAGCAGGTGTCTGAATACCAGGCTATTGTCGATGCGGAGTGGCAGATCATCTACAACAAGCTGGAGGCAATCTACAAGACCGGAGCCAAGGTTGTTCTTAGCAAGCTGCCCATTGGTGATTTGGCTACACAGTACGTACACCTTGGATTAGATTTATTGATATGGGCATAATTGACTTGGATATTAGGTACTTCGCAGACCGTGACATCTTCTGCGCTGGTCGTGTGTCGTCGGACGATATGGATCGGGTTTGCCAGGCTTCTGGCGCAGCAACACAGTCGACATGCAGTGACATCCAGGATCGTCATTTGGGTACTTGCGGTATTTTCGAGGAGCGCCAGATTGGTGGCGAGCGCTACAACTTGTTCTCCGAGTGCCCTGGTGCCAAGACATGTACCCTAGTGCTCCGTGGTGGCGCAGAGCAGTTCATCGCTGAAGTCGAGCGGAGTCTGCACGATGCTATCATGATCGTCAAGCGTGCTCTCCGTAATACTACCATTGTTGCAGGTGGTGGTGCTACCGAGATGGAATTGTCGAGCTACATGCATGGCTTTGCCGACCGGAATGTGCCCCACAAGCAGCAGGCGGTTGTCAAGGCATTTGCCAAGGCCCTGGAAGTCATTCCCCGCCAGTTGTGTGATAATGCAGGCTTTGATGCTACTGACATCCTTAACCGCCTGCGTGTGGAGCACCGCAAGGGCAACGTCTGGGCTGGTGTCGACTTCGACAACGAAGGTGTTCGGGACAACATGGTCGCATTCGTGTGGGAGCCTAGTCTGGTCAAGGTCAACGCCATCCAGGCCGCCGTGGAAGCGGCTTGCCTGATTTTGAGTGTAGACGAGACTATCAGTAAGTGCCTACTTTCGCTTTTTGTTTATTTAACAATATTCCCCCCCCCCCTTTTTTTTTATATGGGCTCAATTGGCTAATACTATATTTTCTACAGAGAACGAGGAATCTGCCCAGGCTCAGGCACCGACGCGTGGACTTCCTCCGGGTGCTGCTCAACGGGCTCTCGGTGGAGGAAGAGGACGCGGTATGCCTCGGAGAGGTCGGTAAAGCAAAGAAGATGCGGTTTTGTGATGACGGTAAAAAGAAACAAAAGCCAAATCTCAGTTAGAAGAATTGCACTCCGATACTTATAGTTGCCTTTCATAATGTTTCATGTTCATAGGTTGATGTGGAGATCCATTACGGACCGCATCTAACATGGCCTGTAATATGTATCTATTTCTGTCTTATCTTGACTTGAACTTCTTCAGGATAGTCACCGGAATTCATAGGATCATTTCTTGTCACTTAATCAAGCGAGATTGACCATTGACCCACTGTATTGTGCATCGGTAAGGCTAGACATAAGGGGAAAAAAAGTAAATACTAAGAAAAAGAGGTTAATTAAAACAAACTGATGATCACGGAACCAATCAGTCGGAAATCCGATTATCTTACTTTCCCAATGAGGAAATTTGCATCTCTGGCCGACTTAGCTGAAAGATCACTAAATTCTAGGGAGAATTTCGGGGAAGCCGACGGCATGCAGTGATCTACGTGTCCGTGATTAAAAATTTAATTATTCTGTTTGAGTCTTAAAGGGTATGGAGAAGTTCCTTCTTCCGATGGTATTTATTTACCAATTTGTTTCCTCTAACTTGAATAAGTTTCCAGAACAAAACAAACCTCGTTTTTTTTTGTTTCTTTTGCTTGCAAACCCAAACCCAATCATCTGGTTGGTCAAATTAAAACGGATCTCCCGTTCCAATGAATGCGTGACTCTTTGCTCCACATGATCTCGGCGTTTTGTAGGCTGCATCGTTCTTCGATCGCTCTTTCGGTCATTTCCCTCCCAAGCCACCACTAAGTTCTGTCTTCACGCCCCTCTTTCGGTTTTACCTCTCGTCGTTGGATACCTGTCGCGGATCTTTTCTTTTCTTTTCTTTTCTTTTTCTTTTTCTTTTTTTCTTTTTTCTTTTTTTTTTTCTTATCATTTAACTTTGTTTTGATCCCCCGCGCTGGAAATGTCTTATTATCCTCCTTACTCGGGCGCTCCCGGTTATCCCCCGCAGCAACCATATCAATATCCACCCCAGAACTACGGCGCCCCTCCTCAGTAAGGCTATCTATGTTTCTCTATGGATTATTCGATGATAGGCATGCATTCCAGAGGTCGTTGGGCTGATTCAATACAGACACATGCATCATCAACAGTCTTCCTACGGCGGCGGTTATCCGGGCCAAGCCTATCATCAGCAACCCCCCAGCAACCCGTACCCATATGGCCAGCCCTCTCAGCCGTCATACGGCTCGTACCCTCCTAATAACGGCTACAATGTATGTCTTTTATATTGGTCTTTGGAATCTCTGTTATGAATGTATGGTTAACATGGGATTCTAGAACCCAGCGCCAAGCTACGGCCCTCCTAGTGGAGGCCAGCAATATCAAGGACAACCCGGTATGTTCATGCACATGTGATTGTTGAAATTGCGATCCTAGCATCCTAATCGTATCGCAGCCTATCAGGGTTCCCACAGACAGGGCAACCAGGGCGTCCCCGCTCCTCCACCTAGCGAACCAGTTGCTTTTGGACACGGTGCTCCCCAGGGTTACAGCTTCCAATACTCCCGCTGCACCGGCAAGAGAAAGGCTTTGTTGATTGGTATCAATTATTTCAACCAGAAGGGTCAGTTGCGCGGGTGTATCAATGATGTCAAAAACATGTCAACCTATCTGAACCAGAACTTTGGCTACCCTCGCGAGAACATGGTGCTCTTGACGGATGATCAGCAAAACCCAATGAGCCAGCCGACTAAGGCTAATATCCTGCGGGCCATGCATTGGCTTGTTAAGGACGCTCAACCCAACGATTCTCTCTTCTTCCACTACTCAGGTGAGTTCCACTTCGTACCAGATTCTGTTTTCTGGTCCTCGGCTAACAGAAAACAGGCCACGGTGGTCAGACCCCTGATTTGGACGGTGATGAGGATGATGGATATGATGAAGTTATTTACCCCGTTGATTTCCGCCAAGCCGGTCATATTGTTGATGATGAGATGCATCGGATCATGGTCAGCTCCTTGCAGCCGGGCGTGCGACTGACAGCCATCTTTGATTCATGTCACTCAGGTTCTGCTTTGGATCTGCCATACGTGTACTCGACACAGGGTATTCTCAAGGAGCCCGACCTGGCCAAGGAAGCAGGCCAGGGCTTGTTGGGAGTGGTTTCAGCTTATGCGCGGGGCGATATGGGCAGTATGGTTTCGACAGCAATGGGCTTCTTGAAGAAGGCAACCAAAGGCGACGAAGTGTACGAACGCAACAAGCGTACCAAGACAAGCCCGGCAGATGTTATCATGTGGTCAGGCAGCAAGGACGACCAAACGAGTCAAGATGCCCAGATCGCGGGACAGGCTACAGGTGCGATGTCTTGGGCGTTCATTACCGCTCTTCGGAAGAATCCACAGCAAAGCTATGTGCAGTTGCTTAACAGTATCCGAGATGAGCTATCAACCAAGTACTCACAGAAACCGCAGCTGAGCTGCAGTCACCCATTGGGTAAGTCGATTGGATAAAATCCAACGAGCATTTCATTCTGACTGATCATAGATGTGGACATTCGTTATGTGATGTAAATAATTGGGCTTATGAACGGTTTTTACAGGGATGGACGTTGCACTGGGTAAAATGCAGACCTAGTGTTATGGGTTTATGTTACTTGGTTTCAGTTTTCTGGTTGCTTGGGATATCAAAAATTAGGTTGCTTTTTTTTTCTTTCCTCCTGTTTTCTTTTCTTTTCTTTCCTCTTTTCTCTTCGCCTAGTTCTTATATCGTTTTCTTAAAATTTATTTTGCTGCGTTGCATAGAGCGGAGACGGGTCTACTTGGGTCGGATGCTTAAATTACATGCTTTCTAATCTATTCTACAGCAAATCATTTTTGAAATATGTAAAAGCATTCCCTTTTGCTTTCACCGGAACCTTTGACACGGATCCAATGTAATTACTAGATCTTGGATCCTGTAACCCTGTAACTGAGATTGCTGCTTGATCAAAGTATATGTTATGCGCGAGGTCACGTGGAGTATGTTTCGGTAAAGGGGTTTGGCCTGGGACGGGCATGTTTGCCTCACTAAGCAACTTGGTCTAAACTGATCTTATCACGAAGCTGTAGTATCTAGTCGGTGTGAAACATTGGATCAACTCAAGTTTCCCAGGTTACGAGGGAAGAGAGGTCATGTTGATTATTTTGCCTTGAAGTGCGTTAGGGACACGAAACAACTTCAGATGGGAACATAAATCCATCAACGAAAGTTACTTCGCAGCATTCGAGCCCAGATTGCTCCTACCTACTCATCAAATGCACGCCCTTGGTAACTCAAGGAATCATGCCGAGTCATCGGTTGGATCGCCGTACCGGCCAGACATACTCTGAGACGACCTCAGCGAGGGCCAGTGTCTTCTCCAAAGGACCATCCTGGGTCCACGAAACACCCTTCCTGACCAGAGGATGGGAGGAAACAAATGAATTTGGATCCCCGTCTCTGAAACATTCAGCAATGAGGCAGACCCTATCAGACCAGAGAAACCTTGTACCGCAATTGTTTGAAAATGTGCCCTGGCGCATTGCCGCCTACCTCTGGGACTGTCTTGGGAGAAGGTGAGCCAACTCACCATATGAGTTAGTGAAAAAAGTTCTAAGTTTTGATTTCCTGGATGCAGCAGGAAAAGGACGTTCTATATGTGGAAGGTGTTTGCAACGGCATATCCGGATGAATTTCGGCAAATTGCCCAGCACCGCTCGATGAAGATCGAGGGTCCTCGATTGCCGATGCGGGATTATTTGGAAATGGTGAAGAGTGAGAACTTGAGATGGCGGACTGTGTTGACGATAGTGAATTCGCATGCAAGAGTCCCTGAGATGGTGGACGTATCTAGCGTCCGGAACCTTGTTGCTCTGGAAGTCTCTACTCCACCACAGATCAACTCTTGTGAAGATCTCGAGACGCCGATGGCCGCTCTCAGTGATCGGATTGTTCGAACGTGGAGTGAGCTTGCAGAGGGCTCGGGGGGCTTTGCCCACGTTCGAGTCCTCAAACTATGCCATCAGGACCTATCAGAGGTGGCGTTGCGCTACCTGCGGGCCTTGCCATCTTTACAGGTTATTCTTGTGCATGATTGCCAGGGTATCCACTCCGTGGCTACGAGTGCCTCAGGGGCAGCTGGATGGGAATATCGACGTCTCCCAGGGGAAGAGGGGCCACCGACACTCTACGAATTATATCAAACTAGCCTTACCGACCAAAACAAAGCCGAACCGACTCTAGACCGAGACAGTCCGATTCTAGACTTTCAAATAGGCCAAGCCAGTAGGACGCCGACTAGGCCTAAAAATGCACAAACTCTCTTGTTATATCGAACGGGGGCAACAGTTCGGAGCCCCACCGAGGGATCGGGGCCACAGGCAAAAAGACCCAAAGTTGGAGTCTCGGCCGGAGGAGAGGCCCAGAAGCGATTGGGACCGAGGAGGCCCGTCATGAAGGACCGTAAAACAAAAGACCTTGCAGAAGTTTTGGGGCAATTCTTTTAAGCGAGCTGCAGCAGTGCCCGAATCTAGATTTGGGATGATATGCAGACGTCACTGCAGGGGGTGAGAAAAAATAAAATAAAATGGACATGATTGGATCTTGGTAGTTATTTGCATGGGATAATGTATCCATTTAGAATTCTTCACGAGGAACAGACAGTAGAAAAGGAGTAACCGTGGATGAGAACCAAATTTGATCACATAGACATTGTAATATTGTATGATTGCTATGACGCCAGACCACCTGACGCTGATTGGCCACCGCCACCCACCAACCAGACACGATCAATTCCCCCGCAACCCCGTGATTGACATTCGATACTGATCACTTGCTCGATATTGTACGATGCCACTGTCAACTGCCTACGTTGCGTGACTGTGCTATTCTAACCTATTTACCAGCAGTTCATTTTCATCTCACCGGTCATAGGGGAACCTTCCCGGGACCTTTCCCCCCCTAATTCCTCGGCTCAACCATGACGGACCACCAACCAACTGAACCGGTAGACAACTCCAGTGGGTCGAACATTGCATCTCCCCGATCCAGCACGGATTCTCGCTCTCCATCGGTGCGCAACCAGTCCTTACGGCTCTCCCACGTGTCATCAAATCATCAACACCGCCACAGCCTGAGTGAGAGTCTCCGCGGGGCTCCAGGTTCCCCGCGCAGCCGACGCCAACCATCGCTTACCCAGTCTGCGATCCAGAGTCTGATCGATAACCCGCCGGCCCCGAACCATGTGAACCCGGCGTTTGTCGGTCGCGACTGGCGGGAAATCTCAATTGGGGAGCTGGTCAGCCCGAGTGATTTGAGATTCGTGGAGATCGATACAGGGATTGAGGATGCGACGAATGTGAGTTGCGGCGCATTGCTGGGGCGGACCTGGTGACTGAGACACGGCAACTACTAGGTTTTGATTGATTCCGACACTCCTGTACTGCTAATCCGCGAGACTCCCGAGCACAAGACTGCCGTCGGTACCTTCGACTACTCGGATCTGAATGCGTACCTCCTGCTCGCGGCAGGACTGACACAGCCGGACGTAGACACCCTCGCTTCGTACGAAGCGCTGGCACGGAAAGCAAAGGAAGGAATCAAGATACCACTGAGCGATGTTAAAGATCTGGGTAGGAAAGAACCGATGACGACCCTTCCGGCGTCGGCCAGCGTTATGGCGGCCGTCGAGACCTTCGGCGGAGGCGTTCACCGGGTAATCGTAGTGGATGAGCACAAGCAGAATGAGGTGGTGGGTATTTTCAGTCAATTCCGCCTGGTCAAGTTCCTGTGGGAAAATGGGCGCAGCTTCCCGGTGATCGACCAGCTGTATCCGCAGGCACTGCGCGATTTGAGAATCGGGTCGCGGGAGGTGATTTCAATCAAGTAGGTCTGCTCAGGGTCCCAATCAGCGGATCTAACGTTGGTTTAGTGGAGACAAGCCTCTGTCAGAAGCACTCCAGATTATGAACAGCGAGGGCATCTCGTCCGTCGCGGTGGTGGATAACCACATGAACGTCGTGGGCAATATCTCCCTGACAGATGTCAAGGTAAAGTTGCTTACAAACTCTACGAGTGCGGTAGGGCTGACCATTGGAATGGATAAAAGCTCCTTACACGATCGTCATCGCTTCCGCTTTTGCAGAATACATGCACACACTTCATCTCAGTGATTCTGTCGACAAGGGGCTTGGAGGATGGTCAAGACTCATTTCCCGTGTTCCATGTGAATACCGGGTCCACGCTGGCTCACACGGTCGCCAAAGTGGTAGCCACCCGATCCCACCGGTAAGCACTGCTACCCTTGCACGCGTAGAGGATTATCCCTTGTTGATTTTACTAGGCTATGGGTCACGGATCCGCTCTCTCCTTCGTCGTCGGGACCGCCCACCCCGTCCCACTCGAGCGTGCATCTCCCACTAGTTTCACATTCCGGGAACACTCAGTCACCCCCTTCCCCCCCTCCCAGTAGTAGCACTCTGCAGCCCCCTAACTTCAGCACCCCGCACCTCCCCAACCTGCCGCAGCCGTATCTCAGCGCGACCCCCGCAGCGCATGCGGCGCCGCCCATCCCAGGGTCAACTCTGCCGGGGACCCGCCTCTCAGGACGGCTGGTAGGGGTGGTCAGCCTCACGGATATACTGAATCTGCACGCGCGGGCGAGCGGGCTGAGCCCAGCGGATCCAGCGGAAAGCCGTAGCCGCCGACGCCGCAGCAGCAGTTCCAGCGTTAGCGTACGGCGCAGCGGGGAGATCGGACGGGAGCTGTTCAGTCGGTAGACCAGGCACACACACACACTCACACTTACACCATACACTCGTTTACTCAATCCTGTCATAGTTTATTATTCATTTGAAGCAGACAATTAGAACCACATCTCAAATTTGACTGAATCATGACATATATAGACTGAAAAATAAGATCGGCCATCCCGACAGACACCATACCAATACTTAGTAGGGCCAAATTTCAACAGACTCAACCAAATAACCCAAGCAGCAACCGCACAAAAAGACAGAAAACCACGGAAAAACAATGTACAAAAACCCCACTCCCCAAATCCAACCAAAACCAAGTAAAGAGAAAAACGATTGGACGACCAAAAGTCTGCGGGAAAGGGTTAAAAAGTGGCAACTTGGTTCTCATCTTTTCACTGGATTGTTTAGTATTGTTTCCATGGATAAGAGGTTAGGGTTGGTTAGTGGGTTGCTTGTTTGGGTTAATTTTCTAGGGAGGGTAGGAGGGGCTTCTTCTTTCTTTTTAGCTTTTTATCTTTTTTTAATTCTTTTTGTAGTGGAAATAGTGGAATGATCAAGTGATTGACATTCTTTGATGGGTATAAGGATATACATAGATAGATTTGTATAAGTTAACTTCGTTTATAACTTAGTTTATAACTTAAGTGAAATGAAATGAAGTGAGACATCAAACTCAGTCCATTCCATAATTTCATTTATACAATCAAATGAAATAATAATGAAATAATAAAATAAAAACAGAGAACGCACCCATATAATCTAAAATCCAAGTCTTAGGTAACAGGAAGCAACCCAATTGATCCTGTTTGAAGTTTCAAGTGGATCTACTCGATACCGCTTGAATGAGAATTTGAGATCTATAACCAAGGTTAGCTTTGATTGTATATAGGGTTAATCTTCTTCTTCTTCTTTCTTCTTTCTTGTATGGTTTTATCTATACTTTACCTACTTAGTAGATATCTATATATCCATGGATGTGTTTTAATGAGTGAATTGCTAATTATCAATGTTTTGGATATTATATGTATGTACATTATTATATAGATAAATATAGTGATAATTCGTTGTAAGACCACTACACTGTAATAAAAGAAGAGAGTGGAGTAGCCCCACACAAGCTTCGAGGTCCGTGCGGATCTTCCTCATTTTACCAGTTTCCAATTACTTACTGTAGGTCGTAGACTAGTAGAGTAAACCCTAGCTACCTAAAGTAAGCCTAAACCTAACTAACATAAAGTAACAATTTCACAAGTTCTAGACACCCATTAACTAACAAAACTAATAATAGAAAATCACAAAATCTAAAATAAATCTATGTCATAGACATTCACAAAGAAAGAAAGAAAGAAAAAAAAAAAAAAAAAATCCAGATGGTGGCTGTCTGAAGATACCAAATCCGGGGAAAAAACAGTAAAGAAGTGGAATGGATCTGAATTAAAATTTTAGCTGCAAAGTTTGCGATGCTATTTTATCCGGTTTCTAACTTTGCAGAGATTGGGTTTTTGTCTGTTTGCGGTTGTCTTGTGTCTTGGCAATTGTAACCTTTTCCTTTTTTTCCTTCGTTTCTCTTTCGTTCTTAGGTCTTGGGTTTTTATTTTGGTGATTTTGTGGGGAATTGAATTTGGGGATCTTTTTTACTAGAGGTTTGACTGGTTGGTTTTTTAGTTTGTGGTATGTGTTTTTTGGTTGAAACTTATTGTACACCTAACGCCCTTTCCCTGGGTATTGCCCTGACTTGACAGTCGGCGCAAACTTCACCAATTGAAATCTGTCTGTTTCTCCCAGCGTACAGTTATGAAGCTCGCAGAATGTAAGACAGGGTGAGAATAGAAAAAAAGAAAGAAAGAAAGAAAGAAAGAAATATACAGTGTAGAAGCAGTTTCGCTAGTAATAAACCCCATAGAAAACAAAATGAATATGTACCATGGAATGAAAGTGTGTTATGCTCCGACTAACCATTCGTCCATTTGGACTATCTCATCCGACTTCCAGTCGGGTTCGGGGTGGGAAGGCATCGCTTGGTGTAACGCGCCAGGGATAGCAGGGTTGGTGCTGAGCGAGTAGGAGAGGCCTTGGAAGTCGACAAAGTCCTGGTCCAGAAACGGCTGCGAGAAAGGGACATACTCGGATTCCTTGTCGAGAGCGTCGAAAGATACGACGTCCTCGGTTTTGATGGCCGTCGGGGAGCGAGGCGTGCTGGGTGTGGGACAGAGATCGGGGGTGGGCAGGGTTTCGGTGGAGAGACTCTCCACCGGCGGAGACACCTGCTCGACTTTGGGGGTGTGGTCGAGCTGAGGGGAGGTGCTGTGCGAGAGCATGTGCTGGGTTGGGATCTGGCCCGGTTCGGAGCGGTTACGGGTGTGCTGCGACGATAGCGTCGGTCTGTATGCTGCGCTGGAGGGGATCGCATGCACGGGTATCACCGGTGCAGAGCCCATACGGTCTCGGAACTGCCGAACGGGCATGTCCATGCCGCCTGAGACGGGCATCTGCGAGGCATAGTGGAGCCCCGTCCAAGGGGATCGAAGGGCACCGACCTGTGGGGACCAGGTGGGGGTGGAATGGGGGTTCTGGGCAATGTAGGATGGCATCTGGCCCGAAGGAGTGGGGAGCCCATGGGGCTGATGGAACGATGGAGACTGGCATGAACTGCCGTTGGTGACGGGAGACATCACGTAGCTGTGACCGCCCATCGCCAGGGGGCTGGTCAGGGGAGTAGTTTGGATGCTGCCGTGCATGCCCTCGGAAATTGAGTTGCGAATACTGGAGAGGTCCAGGCTCATTTTGCGGACACCATCCATGGGCCGTCTCTGAGCCATGACAGATGCCCGGCGGTGTTGAAGACCTGGCCGTGAGGCCAAGGTTGCGTAGAGATTCTGCTGAAGATGGCTATTGATTTGCATGTTTTGTGCTTCCAGCATGCGCTGGATTTTCTCTTGGTAGCGGTCGTCGATTTCTTCATACATGGCCTCTTTCTCGACAATGTCTCGGGTGATATGGAGAGCTTTGCCGGTGCGCTGCTTGTGCAGCTGCGAGGCACGGTTGGCTGACTCTAGACGAGCATCGAGGCTTCGATCCTTGCGTCTGGAGGCAGCAATAAATGCTCTATTGGAAATTTATCAGCCTGGTTCATCGGCTGTAGAGAATAATGTTCTTACCGTTCTTGGTTTTCCTCCCGGGTGCGAGGGTTCGGAGTGATGTCCAGGTCAATGGGCGAAGCCATCATGGTGGTGGGATTAAGAAGGTACGGTTATTTGGGTGAACAACACAGTATTCGGTGGGATATGTATTTGGAAGGATATATAGGCAGAGAAATGCTCGGAAAAACCAAAGAATAATGCAAACAATATAATACTGCTCAGGTAGCTTCACTCCTCTAAGGCAATGTTCGTCTAAAGAGACTGATAAGGACGAGGAAGTAGCAGTTAAATAAGTCCGTAGTTCGAGAGAAAGAGGGGCATCTTGGCTAACCTTAGCCGTATTAACTTTGACAAACAGCTGTCAAGGCCTATCCAAGGGCCGAGGCGAGCCATTCAGCTGGGAGAGACTGTGAGCAAGTTTGGATCCCCGAGTTGAGGCCGGTCAAAGTCTGGGTGTCGACGGTTCCGTGGTACAGCTTCATCCAGAGTCTCTCTCTCTCTTTCCACCGGACCAGCGCTACCGGCTCGCGGGTCGATTCCGCTAGAGAGGAAGAAGAACTTGGGACTAAATCAACTAGAGTGAAGAAAATGTTGAAGAACAAAAGAGCAACAAGAA